>NQII01000003.1:4583944-4731181 GCA_002778355.1 Clitarchus hookeri
ATGCGCCGAGCCTCAGGACAGCAGGGCCAATACACCCATTACGCTCATGGGCTTCGCTAGGTTTCCACCCGGACGCTCTAGACCTGGGCCCACCACCCCTCTCTGTACAGGAACCCCGTGGGGTGTAAACTGTTCCTCAACCTCATTCCCGGATTTCACTGTTTTTCCCGCTATCAAGCCCAGAGCCTATTGTCGAGCAACCCCATTCACGACCAGAAACACCTAAGACACCCTGTTCTACTGGCCGCTGGATGTAGTCCCTGGACAACTCCGTCTTCCACTGCGTAGTACTTGAGGCGGATGAGGAGCCCCTCCCTGTGCATAAGGCTCGCAAGACACATGGTACCTATATCAAGAACCTCTCTAGGGATAGCCAATCACGATCGACCGGTCCATCGCGAGAGGTTTAAAAGGTGATCGCGGACATATGTCCACATTCCCTCAAGAAATAAAAAATAAGCGTCTTCCGTCGGTCACTCGTACGGCGACACTGTGATACGTAATAATAAAATATAAAGTCACGCCGAAAAGAACGCTGCGCACCGCCGGAGTTGTCGGCGCAGCTTAGTATTGTTTGCTCCCTTTGTTTGTAAAGAATGACTTTCTGGATTAAGAAACCGCCTTGTAAGTTTTATTCCATTTTAGCAAGTTTGCAAATTTGATAAAATTAAAAAACAATTTTATCCGTCACCTGGAGCGCTAATCGTTATGAAAGTACACCTTCGCGCTAATCGTTATGAATATTCTCGCTAGGTCGCGCTCTCTTCGAAAAATGGCGGCAATGATTTACAAATTGTAAACATAACCTGATCAAAGTGTACTCGGCATAGTAACACGCGAGCGTAGCCGGGGATTTAGTCAACAAACGGTGCAAGTAATATCAGTGGTATTCAATGAGCACTTTTGCGTGGTGTGTTATCTATGTGTTCAGAACAGGATTTACAAAACAAAATGAGCACTGCCAAAAAAAGTAAAATGTATAATTTTAATAATGATTGGGAGGAAGAATTCTTGTTTACTATGGTCAAAGATAAGTGTGCTTGCCTCGTTTGTCGAGTTTCAGTTGCATTGCCTAAACGCGGGAACTTGGAGAGGCATTATAAAATCTTGCATAAAAACTATGAAAACGATTTTCCAGCAAAGAGTAAGTTAAGAAGACAAAAAGTAAATGATTTGAAAAGTAGTATGAAAGCAGAGCAAGCCTTATACACTAAACCAGCCAAACAATCGAAAGCTGCAACAGTCACGTCTTTTAAAATTACTCAAATAATGGCAAAACACAAGAAACCCTTCGAAGATGGGACGGTAGTGAAAGAAGCATTTCTAGAAGCGGCGAAGGTGTTATTTGGAGAATTCAAAAATAAAACGGAAATCATTTCTGCTATCAAAGAGCTCCAGTTATCTAGTCCGACTGTCACTAGACGTGTTGAGATCATGAGCAAGGATTTGGAAAAAAAAACTGAAAAATGATATCATGGAATGTACATACTTTTCTTTGCAGTTTGATGAGTCCACCGATAAGACAGATACTGCCCAGTTGTGTATTTTTATTCAGATGGTATTATCTGATACTTCGGCTAAAGAAGAAGTTTTAACAATGATTCCTCTGAAAGAGAAAACTCGCGGTAAAGATATTTACAACGCTTTTTTTAAATTTGTAAAAAGCTACGAGCTACCGGTTTACAAACTCATGTGCATTACAACAGATGGAGCTCCAGCTATAACAGGCAATCAAAATGGGTTTGCTGCATTGTGTCGAGCTAATGATGACTTTCCATTGTTTTTCTCATTTCATTGCATCATTTATCAACAAGTTCTATGTTCAAAAACACTCAATATGAAGGATATTATGAACATTGCTATGAATATCGTGAACTCCATCCGTGCCCAAAGCTTGCAACGACGGCTCTACAAAGTACAATTGGAATCTAGTGAGTCTGCTGAGCACACTGATTTACTGCTGCATACAGATGTAAGGTGGTTGAGTTGTGGAAAGTTTTTAGAAAGGTTTCAAGAATTACTACCCGAAATAATATATATTTTCTATATGAAAGAGGTGACGACACAGAGATACTTAAAAACTAAAAATGGCTCTGTGATTTAGCCTTCTTAACAGATGTGACATGTGATTTAAATAGCATTAACTTGGAGCTACAAGGAAAAGATAAAAATATTACCAATTTCATTAGCGCAATAAAAGCTTTTAAAAGTAAATTGCAGATACTGATTAATCAACTAACTAGAAAAGATTTTTCCAGCTTTGAAAGCAAAGGCAAGTCCTCAGTCAAGTTATGGTATTTACGAGACAGAAGTAAGAAATATTCTGAGTGAATTTGAAAAATGTTTTTCCGATTTTAACAAATTGACGAATATTGTAACTTTCATGACTTATCCGTTTTCTTGTGCAGACATTGAAAAATCTGTTACTGAAATATCAAACACCTTCAATCAAGACTTGTCTTCTGTCGAAAATGAGATATTGCAGATGATTTGAGATATACATCTCAAAGCCAAAGCAAGTGATGCAAAATTTTGGTCTTTTATATCTCAAGACAAATATCCTTGTTTATAGCAAATTGTGCTTCAAATAACCCGATTTTTTGGGTCAACTTATATATGCGAATATGCGTTTTCTGAAATCAAAATTATTAAATTGAAATATTGCAATCGGGTAACTGACAAACATCTGTCATCATGCTTGTGATTGTCTATCAGTAATTACATGCCATCCTATGAAAAGTACGCGGACGACATGCAATGCCATGCATCAACATCCAAATATTGATGTGTGTTAGTGACATAGATATATGTACATATTACTATCATTATTATTATGTATCTATAATTTTTATGTAGAATAAAAAATTTTTTTTTTCTACTAGTAGTAGAATTCAGACTTTGATTGGCCAGTAAAGCCCCGGCCACACTCGTGTGTTACTATGCAGAGTACACTTTGATCAGGTTATGTTTACATTTTGTAAATTGTTGATTTATATTTATTATATTATTACTTAGACAGATATGACTTAATTAAACACTCTGGTATGTATAGTGTTTAATTAAATCATATCTGTCAATAAGTAATAATATAATATATATAAATCAACGATTTACAAAATGTAAACATAACCTGATCAAAGTGTACTTGGTATAGTAACACGCGAGTGTGGCCGGGGCTTAACAAAAAAAAACATACATCGGTCGTAACAGCGACAGGCTTACCATCTGTCATGTTAGAGCTCAGTTCTACCCCCTAATTTTTTTTGTTGATCGCTTGCCCCCCACTTTTTTTTGCGGTTGATCGCTGATGGTACAAGTCTGAGCACCCCTGGCGTAGAGTATACCTTCCATTTCGATCACGCTCATTATCCATACACATGGTCGGCTAGAGGTTTCCACTTCCAGCGTGGGCTAGAGTCCCTTCTTCCGACTGCAATTCGCCAGTCTCTCGTTAGAGCTCAAACCGGACAGGTGTGTGCCACGTGGCCTGCGGGGGCCTCAACTTTGCTAACACTGATCTAATAATTTTGTCGGCTCTATGAATATCCAAAGCCATTTTTATTTGCCCCAGCAGATGGCCTGGTCCTTCCATTGATTTGGAAAGCCCTTAAATAATAAACCTCAGGCTTTTCTCTTGTGATGTGATTTGGCGTACCTACCGCAAACGGGTTCAGGCGAGGCCTCATGGAAGTGTTTTTGTGCCGCAGTGTTTCTTGTCTTGTTCAGTAACATTCCTTTTGAGTTTGTGTGGCGCCCCGCACATTTCAGTGTTAAAATAATGTGTAATAAATACCAGACAGCTCTGGATATAACATGCAAGTGGTCACACTTATTTCTTACATTTAAGTCACCAGCCTCCCTGTACTTGTATTTGGTGTGCTCTGTGGCCAACCACGGAGCAGAAGAATATGTGTCGGCAATAAATACGAGGGCTGATTCAGAAGTCATGGCAACTATTGTTTATCTACTGAAAATGACCCAACACCGGAAATGTACTATGCACAGTTGAAAATGTAAGACATGTAAGTTTTAAAGGAGACACCACATAGGGTATGGACGCAGGAATGTCCGACAAGGAACAAAGACAAACATGGCTGCTTGAAATCAGTTTAATTGATATACTCTGATACAAACTATATACTCTCATGTGAATGGGTACATATCATACGTGTACGAGCTGTTTAATATCCTTCAAAGTAGTCTCCAAGGTTGTCCACGGTTCGTTGTCAGCGATGAGGCAGACGGGAAATACCATCGGCTGTATGAGATCCGTCAATGTGCACCACCGCTCGTCAAAATGCTGTGACGATGTCTGCCTCATCGCTGGCAACGAACCATGGACAACCTCGGAGACTATCTTTCAGGATGTTAAACAGCTTGTTCATGTACGATACCTACCTGTCCACATGAGTGCATAAAGTTTGTACGAGAATATATAAATTAGATGGTGATTTCAAGCAGCCATGATTATCTGTTCCTTGTCGAACATTCTTGCATCCATACCTCATTTGGTGTCACCTTTAAAACATACTTGTCGTACACTTTCAACTGTACATAGTAAATTTCATGTTTTGGATCATTTTCGGGAGATAAACAATAGATTCCACGACTTCTGAATCAGCCCTCGTATAAAGCCATGTGGCAATGTCGCGACACTGGTAAGAGTTTCTGCTCACAGCGTGGCCATAAGCAAAATCACAGCCTGGTGCCCTGGGATTACATCTCCACATCTACTTTCATTTACTGTCTTACCAATTAATGCCAATAACGAATATGTGCAACAATAGTGAGACAATTACAAATATACACATGTCTTACCCAAGAATCAACTCCAGATAACCTCGTACCATAAGCTAGCATGCAACCAACTGCATTATGGATGAAGGGTTCAGAGCATCAACTTTGGATGTTATAATCAGTCTAATATTTTGGTAGATAGGGTTTATTAACATGAAATATTTACGGGGCCGTCATTTTGAAAAAAGTTACTGACCCACTTGAAACACATAAATTGACATGGCCTACTGTAGCACTAACAGTTTGCCAATTTTGGTAGGAATCTGCATATTATTTCCCGAGATATAACACAAAAACTTTATTTCTTCATGTGGTGCTACCTTACAAAATAGTAGTTAAAAGTGGCTGTGTTTTGGTATATGTTTGATGCTTGTAATAGATACTTTAAGCTTACAAAGTTTGGTGTCAAAATTGGCCAAGCAATAAGGTACGTGAAACAAATAAACATAAGATATTTATATGGTAACCACTTTGAAAATAAGTGCCTTATCCATTTAAATTGTATATGTTTACATGATCTATTATAATATTACTTACGTGCCAAATTTGGCAAGCTTCGTTTAAGTAGTTTTCAAAATATAACAAAAGCTATATTTTATCATCCAAAATGACAGACCAACAATAATTTCCATCTCTTAATTAAACGTTTACGTGATGCACTGACAAAATATAAAATTTTGTTTTTAACAGTTGAACAGTTCCAGAGATGTAATATCTCACTCTACATTTTAAAATGGCCACAATTTTGAAACTAAACAATGGGAAAAGTACTTACTAAGTTACAGGATGTCTAACATTGTGACTTGACCAAATTCATGTAGAATTCCCACACACATTACAAAAATTTAAGTACTACACAAACATTTCAGAATTCACATTCATTAGTCCAAAACCAGCATTTCTTAATTCTGAAAGCTTTAAGTAATGATAAATAAGTATTGCTCATGAATTTACAGTCTCAAACTACACTTTACTTGTTTTTCAAGTACTCATAATCAAAGAAGAATTGCTTGTTCAAGTATACAAGTAGTTAATAAAGTCTGCTTCATTGTGAACATAAAGAATGATTATTTATAACAGTACAACATTTTTTGCTAAATATTTAAATTCAAAATAATATTTCTTTCAAAATTTTGACAAAAACTTTTAACATATTAAAAAATTACACAAGTAAAATCAAAAAATTAACATACAACACACTTTGCTGTGAAAACATACCCTCATTTCATAATCTTTGTATTAAACAAGTTTGGTGACAGCAACAATTTTAAAAATTTTGTGTATGAAATCTTTTAAGATATCGATAGTGCTTATGTATGAGCATCAAATTCTTTTGACTGTTATGCATTTGAAGTATCAGTGCAGATCCAGGTAAAAAAAAAGCAGCCTTATGTTTTTAGATAAAACGATTACACAGTGAAAAAATGTTATATCAACGAAAATTAACATATTTACTAAATCACATGTTCCATGTATTGATATTGCTTGATTTTTACATTTACAGAAAACTTCTAAGCAAAACATGTAATTAGCAGTATTTTGATAACTTTTTAGTTATACCTACAAAAATTAACATATTTACTAAATGAAGTGTTCCATACACTGATGTTGCTTGATTTTTACACTTACAGAAAATTCCTAAGCAAAACATGTAATTAGCAGTATTTTGATAACTTTTAAGTTATAAGCTGAAAATTCAAATCAATAAATTGGAGCATAAAATTTTAGGACACAAAATCATGCCAAGCTATTATTTCATTTACAAAAACTACAAACAAGAAATGCCTAAGCCAAGTTAGGTTACAATTGAATGTGTGTGCAACATGAGTACTATAAGTAACATGTCATAAAAGTGGACAAAATGTAAACATCCCGTATAATTTGTATTGGCTAGGATTATTCATTTACATTGAAACATACTTGGGAAGTGTGATATATTTTTGTTTGAGTTATTTATAATATTTTTTAGGGGTCATGCCCATGAACGCTGTTTTAAAAATTACTTAAAAATAATAGCCTATGCACAACTGCCATTAGCACATCATTAATGTAAATTATACACTAATTCAATGGCACTGTAATTCAATCTAACAATTTACAATCTCAAATAACAATAGACACGCACCTAATCAAAGTTGACAACTATATTATTTTGTTTACTTCTGAAATTTTGCATATAAAGAAGATTTGGAATGTTTTGAAGTGACGTTAGTTACAAAAATTGAAATAAAACTAAGTCAGCAGGTATTTTAAAAAATTCTAAATTTAATTGAAAATATTTTTTTATGAAAACAGGCAATAAACCATATAAAATATTCTGCAATCCTAAGATAAACACAATAATGAAACCAAGCGTTTAGCAAAGCCATTGTGGTTGTCATTACTGTACTGATGCAATTTCAAAACACAAAGAAACTAACACAAAAATCACCATACGAGTAAGAAAGCTCGCAAAAACCAATAGTCAAACTTTGGATACACTCACAAAAGATGGCCTTTGAAGACTGGAATGGAAAAAGACAAAGGATATCTATAACAGGTACGCCAACATAAAAATAAAACCATTCCCGTTTCCATTCAAATTTTCATGAGCTCACACTTTCAATACCTCAGTATTTATCCTGTGCCCCAACAGTGACATAAACAATACACATTTCCCAAACTTAAAATGAGAAAACCAACGAGCAATCATATTTACACCATCTTGTGTAGCTAAGGAATTCTTGTGCATTATACAGAATCCTTACATGTTCATGGACATTTCCCATGTGACAAAAATTTATGTAAAATTCCCATTTTTCATGGCTACTAGACAACATGTAAGAAATACATGTGTACCATGTTTGGTGAAATATGGTTCATGAATTCAAAAGTTTTTAGGGGGGAATACACACATACAGGAAAGTGATCTCATAAACCTATCTTCCCTTTGGAAAGTAAGCTAAAAACCAACTGTAGCAGTAGCAGATGGCAACTTTATTTCACAAAATGGCTTCAAATTTCTAATGAATTTATACTGAAAAAAATCATAGCACATGACACTGTAGCAAACAACACTATAGCATGACATACTTATTTGTGAAGAAGTGTAACAATAGAAACTCACCTCCAGTGAACTCAAGACTGCTATCTGATCATGTGCAGCTCTTGTCAATCTATCCAACATCATATCTGAATATGCATTAAATTGTTGCTGCCTAGTCAAATAGCAAACAGACCTGGATCTTACATTCATCATGTGATACAAGTTCCAAGTGCTGGGATCCATTTCTTGTGTGCACTCCTTCAATGTCTGAAATATACAAGAAATTCACATCATGTAAATAGTTGCTCACTTTTGCAACAACATGACATGTTCTCTTTTTTTCAACAAATTTTTTAACCATGATATATTGAATGAAAATGCAAATGAGGGACTACATTAACTTCACAGAAGTAAACAGATTTCAACATGCAATTAAACTGAGCAATGATATTTAGTCTGTTTCAATTACTTGATTTGCTTTATAAATAACATTACAGGCATAAACTTTTAACTACCATAATCAAATTCAACAGCTTATTTATTACAATATTACTATTATTTCACTTATGTTACTTGAAAAACAATAAATCTCAACTAATGCACTGCCCTCTGCAAAACTTCGACAGGAATAATGTTACCAACATCAAAAGTTGCTTAAGGTACCTCACATTTGATAATACACTGCAGTAAACCATGGATAATACTCCTGAAGTGTTATAAAACACAATATTTGCTGTTGAAGTTATAATATTGTTCAGTAATTCAAGAAACTAAAAATAACAATCATGCAAGCAAGATACACATCATAAATAACAAAAATTTCTATAAACAATGGTTTTTAAACGTCCACTAAATTGGAAAATGCCAGCAAAAAGTTTAATTTTTAGAAATGTAAATTTTATGGGGGAAAAAAAAAATATTTATAATTTTTTTTAAAACAAGGTCCATATAAGGTCCATGACAAAAAATTCAACTTAGCCTGAAGTATGAAAAACATGTGGACAAACAATACCATTCTGTACATTTTAAATGTATGCTTTAATGCAAAAAGTGAAAAGGAGCACATATATAGCACATTTATTTTAACTATGCATCATACCATATTAGTAAGAGACCATTCATGGCCGAAGGCAACTTTAAGGGTATGGTCTAGATGAGTTTCGGTGCCTCAACCAATTTTGGTGTGTGGCGCTGCAGTCGTTGGGGAGATAAGATATGTTGCGTAAGCACCTCTCCTCTTACTCCCTCCCCAGCATGCAGATAATTACAAATATTTGGCATGGCCATGCCTGACTGTAGTATCTCAGGTTATCATTGACCCTCTGCACAGCTATCCTTATCCTGAACAACCAGCTTTGCTCCGAGGCCACCCTAGATTACCTATCAGTCAAAGATTATTTCCTCTTTCATATGTAACTGTTGAAAAATGTTGTTTACTTGTTTATGAATCATTGCAGGAAAATGAACATGTTTGGTATATTTCCATCTCCCAAAAGACCATGCTATATGTGTGGTGGTATTAAGAAAGTTCAAGAGAGAGAAAAAAATTTACACTACATTTTATGTTTCCAAAATTTATAAACCATACTTTACAATTACAACATGTGAGCTCTTACGATCTTTAGAATCACTAGTGTGACATGGGCACCAATAAAGATGTTAGGAAAAGCATTAGAGAAAAGAGACTCCTCACCTTCATACTGATGATGGCTGGTACAACATGTATCCAAGGTTGCATAAGTAGCACCAACAAGAAAAGATTATAACAAAAGTTCAAGACAAAAATGAAATTTCCCTACTTGACTTCCTCACATCATTCCAACAAATTTTTATTCAAGGTAAACTGCCTAATTCGAACTTTTGTATTTCGAAATCATGGATATATCAAAATTTTTTGCCGTTACCTTGAATTTTCTATAAAATCAACGTAAAAAAATCATGTATAATTGGAATTTTATTTTGATAATTCAAAGCAAAATGCCTAGAACGTCTAGTAAAACATGCTACATTTCCATGGAGGCAAAATATTCACTTTTCAATACAGGAGGAAAGGAGGCAGGTTACAGCTGTGAGACGTAAAAAGAACCCTCCGACAATAAATGTCCCAAAACACATCTTCTCTTTGTCTACACTACTCTGTCAGCGACTACGAGCAGCTGATGTCCAGGTACCGACCATCCTAATCCCGTTATTATTTGTTTACTCTTCTGGCCACTTTCGCCATATCAGTCTGTTAACATCCTCGGACCAGTTGTGACATGCTTTCTCAAGCGATTATGAGTACAGCTTTGTGATTTTGTGTTCTAGCTTTGCGTATACATTTCGTAGTCATGTCACTGTCTAAACCTGCGCGTGCAACTTACAAGTCCTTAGTATTGTCTGAAAAATTTGCTGTCATTAAAGAAGTGGGAAAAGGACTGAAGAAAAAATCAGAAATCGCCAAGGACTTTGGAATTTTACAGAACACTGTTTACTTACCTGAAGAACAAATATAACATTTTCAACACAGTGAATTCAATTGGGAAAGACAGGAAAAGAACAAGAGATTCAGAAAATCCGGAAGTGGACGAATGTGTATTAAAATGGTTTAAACCTTTCCAACCTGAATTTAGTTTGTCAAGTAAAAAAATTATTTCTTTCAATTTATTTTGTCTTTAGGTGTAATAGAACAAGAGTGTTAATATACTTTCTGGAAAACACATTTCAGGGTAGGATTTCTGAAATGATTCCAATTTACATCATTGGGACAGTGTGATGCTGTACTTACTTGGAATGGTGATTTATTGTTATAGTGTACATCTAAATGCATATACTCAATGTATATATGTAATCAATGTATGGGCTATAAAAGCTAAGAGAGTTAGTGATTCCAATTAGAATCAGTCGGGCTAAAAGTGTTTAACAATGGTGAAACCAAAGAATTCCTGTAAGTGGGCCACTTATCCGAGCCAAGGCTGAACAGTTCCGCCAATACTAGGTGTTTTAAAAATGTCAAATCCAAACTGGTAGAATATGAAGCCAATAAAAAGGCATGGATGACATGTGAACTGATTAAAAATTGGCTTGTAAAATTAGATAAGAAATTGGCCAATTTTTTGGAACCATTCATATTTGCTCCTACTAAAAGTGGAATAAAATTGTTTTCAAGTCTGTGTGTGGTGAAAGTGGTGATGATGATGTGCAAGTGGCTAATGACTGGCCAACTGATGTGTTAGAAACGGTAAGTTGACAGGGACCCCAAAAAACATTTTTAAAGTAGATGAAACGAGACTGTTTTTCAGGTGTACTCCAGACAAAACTATGACTTTTAAGGGTGAGAGCTGCAGTGGCGGTAAGCTTAGTAAGAATCAAGTAACACTTTTAGTAGGAGCAAATATGGATGGTTCCGAAAAATTGCCGTTATTGATGATAGGAAAGTCCGTCAATACTAGGTGTTTTAAAAATGTAAAATCCAAACTGGTAGAATATGAAGAAAATAAAAAAGCATGGATGACATGTGAACTGTTTAAAAATTGGCTTGTTAAATTAGATAAGAAATTGGGCAAAAAAATCGGGAAGTTTTCTTGTTTATTGACAACTGCACGGCCCACAAAAGCGGTATACCTGTACTTAAGAATGTTAAAGTGTTGTTTTTCCAAGCAAACATGACCTATTCTTCAGCCAATGGATCAAGGCGTAATTAAGAACTTTAAGCACTTTTACAGACGGTTTCTTGTTGAAAACATCCTAACCACAAATGAAAACAAAAAGGTAAAAATTTACCTTCTTCAAGCATTTCGGATGTGTAACCGTGCATGGGAAAAAGTTAAAGGCGAAACAGTTGCAAATTGTTTCACGAAAGCAAGATTTTCCCACCCAAGAAACGAGAAAATGACATCCATGATAAAACTCAAGAATATATGATGAGGAGATCATGCCAACTGTGTAGGGTTTGTTACAATGGACGATGACGTAGTTGTGTGTGGGGAGCACACAGATACTGAGATTATGGCTGAAGTTGTGAGCAGCAGGGTGTAGCGGATCTTCAGATGAAGAAAATCAACCTTCCTAACTGCCAGTGCAGTCTCTGCAGACTTCTGTAGAAACAATGGACTACATCCACCAGCTACAGAGGTACTTTTAAGCACAGCAAAATGTAGGTGAAACAGTTTTCGAAGCACTTAATATCCTTGAAGATTCTGTACTGGTTCAAAAAAAAAAAAAAAAGCCATAAATGTCAACCTTTTTTTCATAAATGTAAATATGTGTTGTACGTACAGCCTTACTTATAAATACAGTACTGTATAATCACTGTTAACCATGTAAATATATATGTATTTTGTAATTAATATATAATATACTGTATTTTTATTGCATGCAATTATCTTGTTTCAATTTTTGTTCCTGCACTATTTTTTTCTTAATTCAAATTTTTGATTAATTCAAAATTGCTTTTTGGTTATTTCAAATTTGAATTTAACAAGTTCCACTGTTAGAGGTTGCCTGGGGCATATTCAAATTTGTGAGGGATGGAAGTCTTAATACTAATAAAATAATTTTATTTCTTAACTTATTTACAATATAAAAATACACACAGCTATTGTTTACAATATTAAACTGCCTATCTCTACTATTTCACTTATTATTATATCAGTGAGTGCAATATGTAATGCCAATTTCAATTATAATTAAAGTTTTTACCACTATCTTTATACTGGCTAGTCACTTAATTCTCACTTATTTACGAATATTCGATCAAAATGTCTATTGCCATTGTTCCAAATGTCTGCCACTCATGCATCAAATCCCACATTCCCACAGTCCAGCCAGTCCGTCTCACACACTACTCTCCTGATGCTCACTAAGTCATACTAATTAATCAAGAACGGAAGTTTGAAGGGTAACTTTGGGGGCGCGCAGCGCCTTCCAAAATGGCCAGTTATTATTACTATTCAATGCATACATCATGCACTGTCAACATACCAAATTTGGTTTAAATCTGTAATGAAATGGTTCCAGATGTATATTACAAAATTTTCAAAATTACGGATTATCAACATTATCGGTTTCTTAATTCAGTGCTTACATCATGTACTGTCAATGTACCAAATTTGGTTTAAATGGGTAAATGGTTCCAGAGATATAATGTAATAACTTTATTTTTAAATTTGTGCTATCTTCCAAAATAGCGGATTAGTGCCATTATCACTTTCTAAATGCAATGCTTATATAATGCACGTTCCAAAATTGGTTTTTCCAAATTTTGTTTAAATAGGATAATTGGTTCCCGAGATATAACATAATGGCCTAAATTCAAAACTTGCCGCCATTTTAAAAATAAGTACCCGATGTGATTGAAAACTATAAAAGTCTGATGGCCACGCTAAATAATATATGGGGACCTAGTTTGGTTAAATTTGGTTGTCTGTTTTAAATGTTATTGTGGTGGGGGGAGGGGGGGAGGCGACATACATTCCGGACAGACCACCAGGTGATTGCATATGCCTATCATTCCTTCAGAAAGTATGCTAAAAATGTAAGTTACAATTGTCTGTTCAATTTTCAAGGGTTCATATAACCTTTATATTCATTTTAGGTGAAAAATGCCCTATATATTTCCCACTTGATTTTGCATAAGGAATCACCTCACGAGGTTTGTTGGTAGAATTCTGTCCCACTCTGAATGTGTATATACATAGAATTAACCTATATATAGGCTATTCACAGTTAGCTGAGCACTTGTGAAAGCCCTGCTGAGGAACTATGTTTCATCGTACATTGATCCTGCCATATAAAAAATTTACATTTCTATGGGATCATTTTATTCATGTGCCATCCAAGTGAAAGCATGGAATTGTTAAGAATTTAATGTGTTTCTAGTATGCAAATACTTTTTATAATGCATATAAAACCAAAAATACCAAGTTCAGTGGCCATAAATTTAAATGTTCTTATAGTAAGCCTCTATGCCATTGTGTGCTATAACATGTGAAGTGATTTTTTTTTTTAATTATTTCAGAAGTGCTTTATTTACAGAGAACAGCCTTTACATACTTGTACACACATGGTGAGACAGGAGGGAGTATAATTTAGGGAGGAGATTCAACACAAGATACAAAATGGAAATTGTTTTTCTTATTCTCTTTTTCGTAGTCAAAAATTGTTGCTGTTACACCCTTGAAAGCAAAATTTTAAATGACATTTATTTAAAAATATTAAAAACTATTTGAGACTCAGAAACACATTTTTGGTCAGTAATAAAGAATTAATCCTGTGAAAAAATTTATAGTAATATTTTTTTTTACTTTAATACCTAAATGGATGTTTGACAGCCAGGGGCTGTATCTTCTATTACAATATTTTGTAAGTTAACACATTTGTCTTCACAATTACAATAACAGCAGCTAATTAACAAATAATCAAAATAGTCACCTCCCATTTTACTTGGGGGGGGCCTATTAATCAAGTTGTGGCTTGACTGTGGAGCCACCAGTTAAAAGTCAAACATTGAACAGCTGTCGCCAGTCACCCATGCACAAGCAGTTAATTTACAGGCAGCAGTCAAGTAAAGCGATACTGGTTTTTTTAAATTAAAAGTGTTCAGGTACTGTATTTACACACGTTTTTTAAAATTGAATATACGTGAAACTTGGAAGTATTACGAATTTGGGGAAATTGTCAGACAGCACAGTTTCAATTATAATATAAAAAAATTCACAATAAGAACTGGCATCTCTTCATCAAAAAACCAAGATTGGGTAGTTTAGAGTAGTTTTTACATTCAGAGGCTATTCATAAATTAACAGTGGTACAGAGTGTGACTAGATGACAGAATATCACATTAACATAAATATTATTTGCTTACTTGTACTTCACGAAAGACTGCAGATGTGTATTGTGGTTGATGGTGGACATTTCGAGCACATACTGAAATGACATTTGCAGACTGTGTTTATCATGTCCTCTCTCTTGAATGATTTCCTTTCTTTGTTGTATTGTATAACACATATAACCATACACCCCACAAAATAAAGCCCACTNCTCTCTTGAATGATTTCCTTTCTTTGTTGTATTGTATAACACATATAACCATACACCCCACAAAATAAAGCCCACTGTTACAGTTTTACTCATGTGTGATTATTATTTATTTGACAAACGTTACAGGTACACTTCCCTTCAAAATTTAACATATCCATTCAGCATGTGACATTCCTCTGTTGTGACGCTCTGATAGAAGAATAACCAGAACCGTTATCCCAGTTAAATGGTGAATTGTCCATAGCTGCTGCATCCTTTACCTTCCGGTTGGTGTGTTGCTCCAACCTGATGTAGCCAAGCATGACTAGTACTCAATTTGAAAGATCTTTTTCTCCAATATTGCAGAATTGTTCTGAGTCTCATACAGCTGCATCAGGTTGGAGCGCAACACCAGCCAGATGCAACATTTTCCTTGTATCAGCAACTTCCACATGATGCATCACCCCATCTCATACATACAAAATAGAAAAATCCTAACTTTTTTAGTACTGTGTTTCTCTGCAATTACTTGTTGGATTTCGGAGAGTGATATGCTGTTTAATTCTTCTCTTTGTCACCCCACCTGATGCATACAATACTGAGAAATCCTACCATTTATGTACTGTGTTTCTCTGCAATTATTGGTCGTATTTTGGCGAGAGATACACTGTTGAATTCCACTCTTAGAGTCCAGCGATGCTAGCAGCAAAAATGACTATAGTTATATTTGAAAAAGCAAAGTTCATATAAGTACCTCGGTAATTAATAAGGTTATGACAAGATGGGACATGTCATTTTGTGAGGACAATGTTGCAATGTATTGGGCTGAAAGTAGAATAACAATATCTTAAATGGTTCAGAAGATATTTGAGTTAAACAGCTTAGGTGACTCATCNATTGGGCTGAAAGTAGAATAACAATATCTTAAATGGTTCAGAAGATATTTGAGTTAAACAGCTTAGGTGACTCATGTATATATGTATGTATCTATATATAGGTTTGGGGAGGAATTCAACTGACTAATTTCGTGAGGTGATTCCTTANTCATGTATATATGTATGTATCTATATATAGGTTTGGGGAGGAATTCAACTGACTAATTTCGTGAGGTGATTCCTTATAGAGTGAAGAGTGAGTTAAAGAGATTTGGGCAGCTCTTAAGATTGAGGTCTTGAGAGCCGATGAGGGCAAAGTGAGGTGAGTATGGAGCAGTGCCAGAATGGAAGGGCAAGGGGAAACGGGATATCTCGAGAAAACCTGCCGACCAGCTGTATCGTCCGGCATAATTCTCAAATATGAAAATCGGTGGGCAACCTCGCCGGGTATCGAACCCAGTTAGCCTTGGTGGGATGAGAGTAGTCTAACCACTACAACACTGTGGCCCCATTCCTTATAGAAAATCAATTGGGAAATATATTGGACACTTTTGACCAAAGCTGAATATTAAGGAAAATTTAAGCCATTTAAAAATCAAATTGTAAAAATGTATTCTTGCGAAATATAAAAAACTAAATGAAATTAAGGCAGTATTCCATTATTCTGTTACCTGCACAATGTGAAATATGCGCAGCAAAGTAATTCCGATCACTTCTCACAGGTTAAAGATCTCTGCAACATACAATAATGTTCAGAGAATTATAACTTTGGCCGTGTTCCGTTACTCCATGCGATTAATACTGGGCTGGGGAACAGAACAACTTCTATGCTGCATTTTCGGAACGTAAGTGTAGATTAACTGAGGATGTGATTAGTATTATTTATTTCATTCCCATGATGCTTCGTACACATTCTCACTACAGATTAACATGCTACAAATAATAATATACCAACCATGTCTTCATTATTCAGCAGTAACTGCATCTACTTTTAGGATGAAATGAATCCAGTTTACTAGCAACTCCACACATTCCATCCTTGGTTGCAGATGCTATTAAATAACCTCCAACTCCCCAAGCACAATGCAAGGTTTGCCTGTTTCTGGAATTTTTCCCGCCACTGTGATGCCATAGCATGAAGCATTTATGCACCAGGCCTCATGCAGTTGATACGAGAGATTGGACGGTAGTAGAATGATGTAGGAGGTGCACAGATACATATGCCTGTGAGAAGTAATCGGAATTACTTTGCTGCGCATATTTCACATTGTGCAGGTAACAGAATAATGGAATACTGCCTTAATTTCATTTAGTTTTTTATATTTCGCAAGAATACATTTTTACAATTTGATTTTTAAATGGCTTAAATTTTCCTTAATATTCAGCTTTGGTCAAAAGTGTCCAATATATTTCCCAATTGATTTTCTATAAGGAATGGGGCCACAGTGTTGTAGTGGTTAGACTACTCTCATCCCACCAAGGCTAACTGGGTTCGATACCCGGCGAGGTTGCCCACCGATTTTCATATTTGAGAATTATGCCGGACGATACAGCTGGTCGGCAGGTTTTCTCGAGATATCCCGTTTCCCCTTGCCCTTCCATTCTGGCACTGCTCCATACTCACCTCACTTTGCCCTCATCGGCTCTCAAGACCTCAATCTTAAGAGCTGCCCAAATCTCTTTAACTCACTCTTCACTCTATAAGGAATCACCTCACGAAATTAGTCAGTTGAATTCCTCCCCAAACCTATATATAGATACATACATATATACATGATGAGTCACCTAAGCTGTTTAACTCAAATATCTTCTGAACCATTTAAGATATTGTTATTCTACTTTCAGCCCAATACATTGCAACATTGTCCTCACAAAATGACATGTCCCATCTTGTCATAACCTTATTAATTACCGAGGTACTTATATGAACTTTGCTTTTTCAAATATAACTATAGTCATTTTTGCTGCTAGCATCGCTGGACTCTAAGAGTGGAATTCAACAGTGTATCTCTCGCCAAAATACGACCAATAATTGCAGAGAAACACAGTACATAAATGGTAGGATTTCTCAGTATTGTATGCATCAGGTGGGGTGACAAAGAGAAGAATTAAACAGCATATCACTCTCCGAAATCCAACAAGTAATTGCAGAGAAACACAGTACTAAAAAAGTTAGGATTTTTCTATTTTGTATGTATGAGATGGGGTGATGCATCATGTGGAAGTTGCTGATACAAGGAAAATGTTGCATCTGGCTGGTGTTGCGCTCCAACCTGATGCAGCTGTATGAGACTCAGAACAATTCTGCAATATTGGAGAAAAAGATCTTTCAAATTGAGTACTAGTCATGCTTGGCTACATCAGGTTGGAGCAACACACCAACCGGAAGGTAAAGGATGCAGCAGCTATGGACAATTCACCATTTAACTGGGATAACGGTTCTGGTTATTCTTCTATCAGAGCGTCACAACAGAGGAATGTCACATGCTGAATGGATATGTTAAATTTTGAAGGGAAGTGTACCTGTAACGTTTGTCAAATAAATAATAATCACACATGAGTAAAACTGTAACAGTGGGCTTTATTTTGTGGGGTGTATGGTTATATGTGTTATACAATACAACAAAGAAAGGAAATCATTCAAGAGAGTGAACATGATAAACACAGTCTGCAAATGTCATTTCAGTATGTGCTCGAAATGTCCACCATCAATCACAATACACATCTGCAGTCCTTTGTGAAAGGACAACTAAAAATACTTAAGGGTGTCCTCCTATACCGTAGCACATGCCACGACAATGCAGTGTTTTAAGTCTTCTGGAGTTGTCAAAACTTGCACATAGATTTCATCTAACTACACCCCTTAGATAAAAGTCCAAATGGCATCAAATCAGGCAAATGCGCAGGCCAGTTGATGATGCCTCCACTCACTAGAGCTGGTTCAACACTTGCCTAGCAACAAGTGAGTAGTGGTACCACATACATCTATGTGTTTCAAGTGGCATTTCCTCTAGGAGAGATGGTAGCACATAGGAAATAAAGTGGGGAGTATTTTTCAACTGTTAATGTTCCCTCAATGAAGTAAGGACCATTGACAAAGTCTCCGAAAATCACACACCAAACGTTGACACTCAACTGCAGCTGATGTTCAACCTGCCTCAGCCGGCATGGAGTCTTAGCGGCCCAAAATTGCATATTTCGTAAATTCACGTTACCATGATTGGTGAACGTTGTTCTCCAACGGCAAAGAAAATTTGTTGTACAAAGTACCTATCATCTTGACAATGCATCAGAACCGACTGACAGAATTCCACGGGTCTTTGGTAATCCCGTTGGTCAAGCTGATGATGAAGTGATGCATGATATAAATAATATCTGTTTCTATGCAAAATGCAAATAACACTAGACTGACTTATCCCAGAGGCACCCACAACTTCTCTTGAGCTAACATGAGGGTTGTGAGCAACAGATGCCACAACATCTACTTCATTCGCTCTGCTCGTTACAGGCTTGCCCCATACTCTCTCAGAAGCATTCAGTGCCTTTTCAATAACAATTTTCTGCAAATTCTCAAAATTATAATGTCTCATGGACACTGCCCGTCAGGAAACCTATGTACGTATAACTTAACTGTTCTTGTGGCATTCCTCCTGCATTCTTTGAAAAGAAGTAGCATTTCACATTTCTCTTAGTTCATGAAAGACATTATCATCATCCTAGACAGTACTGGACACACTAGCACTACACAGAAAGAATACTAAGATGCATTGCTGCACATTCCCTCTGGCCATTTATACCAATGTCAAGATGACCCAACATACCGTTAAGAGTTACACAAGTGTGTACATGGTGTGAAGCGACAGTTCCTTGTATCACAAACTTCCGTGTGATGTGTNACCGTTAAGAGTTACACAAGTGTGTACATGGTGTGAAGCGACAGTTCCTTGTATCACAAACTTCCGTGTGATGTGTGACCTCGCCTAATGCATACAAAACGGAGAAATCCTAACTTTTAAGTACTGTGTTTCTCCGCAATTACTGCTAGGATTTTGGAGAATGAGACACCATTGAATTCCTCTCCGAGTCCTGCGATACTAGCAACAGAAATCACTTAAGTTTCATTTGAAAAAGCCAATTCGATATTGATATCTTTATAGTTAATAATGTGATGACAAGATGCGACACCTCATTTTGAGNCCGTTAAGAGTTACACAAGTGTGTACATGGTGTGAAGCGACAGTTCCTTGTATCACAAACTTCCGTGTGATGTGTCACCTCGCCTAATGCATACAAAACGGAGAAATCCTAACTTTTAAGTACTGTGTTTCTCCGCAATTACTGCTAGGATTTTGGAGAATGAGACACCATTGAATTCCTCTCCGAGTCCTGCGATACTAGCAACAGAAATCACTTAAGTTTAATTTGAAAAAGCCAATTCGATATTGATATCTTTATAGTTAATAATGTGATGACAAGATGCGACACCTCATTTTGAGNATTTGAAAAAGCCAATTCGATATTGATATCTTTATAGTTAATAATGTGATGACAAGATGCGACACCTCATTTTGAGAGGACTTTATTGCAATTCATTGGTCTGCAAGCAAAATAACAATATCTTCAACAGTTCAGAAGATATTTGAAGTCAACAGCTTAGGTGACTCAGCCTGTATACATAGTTGACTTCTCATTACTGATTTGCCTATAAATTAATTAAAAACAAAACAAAAGTATATAAATCATTTTAAGATTAAAATCAAACAAGCTAGTTAATATGAGTTTACCATTCCTGGTAGGCTATAATGTACACTTTTCATATGATCTTTTGGTACATATTGTTAAATCTTTCCAGGCCATATGTCAAATGGTATTTTATTTACTACAGTGTATCTCTTTGAAATATGCCTACAGTTGCTAAGTGGTATCACAAACATGTTCTACTGAACATTCACAGATTTTATTGGCTGCCGGTTTCCTTAGCAATTTTGGCTTTTAATTTTTCTCTATGGATGTTTTCACTTATGTTACTGCCGAATGTCATCTAAAACCTCCTGTGCTGAGAAGAAATTTTGGCACTGAAAGTTTAAAGTTTTATAGTAAATTAATATTAGTTTTAAAAAAATGAAATTAAAATTTGTGCCTTCACAATTTTCATTTCTTTTCTTTATTGGCAAGTTCTGAAGAGTTAAGTGTCCACTAATAATTATTAATGTTGGTTAACTCTAGCCATCCTGAAAGTAATCATTGTATTTACACTGTGCAAAAAATTTTCCCCCATTTCAGTTCAGTTATTTGTTACTTCAGAAATTGCATGATGCTAGTGTAATCTTTTTTTTTTACGCACTGGGAAGATTAATTTGAGGAATATTACATGTTTTAAGTAAAAATTTGTAGTGTTTTTACACTACATGTGCTTCTTTTTGGTTGTTTTTATTGTGAAATCCTAAACAAATATTGCACACTTGACTTGAGACACAAACAATCTTTTTTTTTAGTACTTTACATTACTTTTGAGTGGTATACAATTACACAGTGTCCTACAAAAAAATAGCTGACACACGCATTGCCCCTGGCTCTAACAACAGTTCGTTCAGCTGCCTCCACCTACACCAGTAGCTCTAAGAACAAAGCCATGACTCAAACAGTGGGCAATCACTCTGCTCACTCCGACCTTGGCCAGGAGTATGGGAAAGCACCCCAAGGACCTGGGAAATTACTATCAGAATTGAGCGACTGAGCTGTCTTCATGGCTCCAAGAGGTAATTACTAAGGGCCGATGAATACATGTTAAATTGTCCCCACATCGTAAAGCAACTTGGCAAATGAAGGCCACACTGGTTGACACCTGGTTTTCCTGCATGATGCCACCCACGTGACCCTTTCCACCACTTGCACCAGACTAAATTATGGAAGTAAATGTGAAGCGAGTGTTAGCATGATGATTCCTATAAAATCTGTTAGCAAAGTGCATATATACTGAATCACAAATTAACAGTATTTAAATAAAGGCTGTGTGTGTGTGTGTGTGTGTGTATACACACACACATATATATGTATATATATATATATATNTATTTAAATAAAGGCTGTGTGTGTGTGTGTGTGTGTGTATACACACACACATATATATGTATATATATATATATATGTATGTGTGTATACCCACCATGCCTCACAGTGTAAAGATCTTAGAGCTACGTACAAATTNTATATATATATATATATGTATGTGTGTATACCCACCATGCCTCACAGTGTAAAGATCTTAGAGCTACGTACAAATTTTCCACTTATTAAATTGTACTCTTTTAAACAAAATAAATGTGAATGTTTTGTCCTTTCATTTGTCATGCAGATCAAAAGACTGGGAGAGACAGTGATTACCAAAATTTTACATGTTCTAATTTTTTCTTTTCTATGATGCCAACAATTATTTCCAGTGCTTCTAATATTATAGTTTTTTTTAGGGAAAAATTTTATTTTTTGTCTTCCAATGCATAGGAATTTGGTATGTGTTAATTGTTTTATTATATAATATTTCCACTTTCTGGATCCTTCCAGCTACTTGACACAAATAATTGCCTTGTTGGTTCTGCCATCACTAAGTAATTAATTTCACACGTGTCGACCTCCCATGACGCAGTCGTTTGGTGTGCCGCCGATCTGTGGCGTGGGAGGTTCTGGGTTTGGATCCTAGGTAAGGCATGGGTGTTAGTTTGTTAGATCACAAGTTAGTTTGTAAGCCTTCAGACATGCTCACGCCAAGGCAGTTAGTGTGGTTTAGGGCATGCTAGGTGGTAACCATGCCACGCTGCACTCTCCAAGTCTTCATTATCTTTGCCACCAATCATGTTAGCTATGATAGTTTAAATTTACTGGAACCTCTTTGCCTGTCTCATGCCCAGAGAGAGATTGCTCCTGCAGACATTTCGCCCTAAAATGTAACATATTTTAAATTTGCTACGTCGGCCATGAACCATTTTTACAGTCCCACATTGTCTGCCAGGAGGCTTTAGAACCATGTCCACATTACAACTTGTGCATGTGAGTGTAATCTTCTGCTGCAATAGAATATGTGGATGTGAAGTCTTGTACAAGTTTAATTTTATATTACAGCGAATTAACGACCATGTTGGGACATCAGGGCTCCATTCCTCTGGCAAACTTACGCCAATACTTCAGTGTTAATTGCTGTCATTAATTAAGAGCATATGGAGTGGCCCAGACAATCCCATGTAGTATGACAACATCAGAAAGGTTCACATCTCTGCTCTTCCACAATCCAAAAAAAATTACCATCACTTTGAGACTGCACAGCAGAGGGCAACTACAAGCAGTCAACCACGTGACACCAATAGCATAATAGTCTCATGCTCCAGAGGAGTTGGTGCCCAAATCACCAATAATTTCTTGCCAATCTTATTCTTCGTAACTGGGTAAACCTCTGCAGCCTATCTCTTAACCCTCTGCACATACAACCTACATCATATTTCAACATTTTGCAATAGTACTGGAAAGTAAAACACTTTTAAATGAAGGCGTCTAGCCAAAATGTTTCAATTATGCAACTTAATATTGCATTTGGCTTCTTCTGCGCAGCCTTATCACTGCAGTGCTTCTTTTGTGTTGGTTGTGCAACTCCTTCCGCCTTCAGGTCTTCCTTTCTATTACAGGGGGCCTACAGTAACATTCTCTTTTGTAGCCTAAATTTTTCCTGAATTCACTACTGTTATTTTATTATTTTTGATCAATCTACTTTGACCTCACTTAGACATGACTACATATATGACTGACTCTGACCTGTCAATGTCTTCGAACAATTTCACACATTTACCAGAGCTACCACATTTATTACTAGTGAACTTTCATGAAACAGTGGTATCTCATACATTTTCATAGATAGATTACTAACATGCCAAAATTAACAAAAAAAATTGTCCCCTTGCGCATTAATCCCCACCATATTTGAGAAGTCTACACACAAATGTTTTTCAGAAGAGGAATGCCTCTAGGTGGGAAAAATGCATCATACTCTAAGTGACAAAGGACAGTAAAATATTAATGCATGTAGTAATTCCTTTTCCTACTTCGACTTCTATTTTTTGTCATACTAGACCAAATATACATCTTGCATCTTTCAATTTTGAATGACACTCAATCTGCCTAAGCTATAACCAGGGATGGAAAGCCAAGTTACACCACCGTGACTTTAAAAAAAAACATAAAATAAAGACTTTTCTAAAGAAGAAAAGAATAATCACAGAAAACCATAAATTATGATTAACACACACATTCTTAAAAATGTAAAATTTTCTTAAAAACGAGAAAAAAATATAAAAACTTGACTAAAAATACAGTACATGAGAACAATAATAACATACCATTTCCTCTGTGCATAGAACCTTTTTTCTGCCTTCAGCTTCTGCATGACAGTTCAGCAAATTGACACTAATTTTCGATAGTGCTTCTTCAGACAATACTGAACATGAAGATTTCAACTTCAAAATGATCTATAAAAAATATATAAAAACATAAAAATATAAACACACACACCTTACTAAACAAGCATTCCAGAACAAATAATGTAAATGCCAGATGAATGAAAAATTCAGATTTTTTAAGTACTATCTATGTAAGTGGCAAACGATTTGCACTCCAAGGAAGGGGTGTGGAAGGCTTTTCAATAACTTTCTTAAGATTTATCATGAAGCATATGAGGTTTGATAGGAGACAATTAACATTATGCATTATCAATTTTTCAGTTAACACATAAATTTTTGCTGCATTAATATTTTGCATAGAAAATTTAAAAAAAATAATTTAATTTTTATTTTGTTAGACTCTACATCCACCAGAAACTATTTCAAGTGTAAATGGCAATCACAATATGCAATGGTTCTGTCTATAAATTTTGCTTTTGAGGTACAGCGATACAGACAACAATAACGTGCACCCAGTGCCCTATTATTGCTCATATGTGCAAGGTGCTGAACCAGTGTGCAGTGCTTCCATTGTCACACTTTCCTGCGCATATTACATCTGGTTACAGTGGCACTTTATTACATGCGTCAGAAATCTACAGATGTAACCACAACTGTAGGGTTTTACTTTTCTCCTACCTCTTATGGAAACTGCACAGACAAGCTCTAAAAATGTGATTTTTTTTTACCATTTTCACTATTTATTTCCTCTTTGAATTCACTTAATATTATCAGCAGTTTTTTTTTATNCCTATTATTGCTCATATGTGCAAGGTGCTGAACCAGTGTGCAGTGCTTCCATTGTCACACTTTCCTGCGCATATTATATCTGGTTACAGTGGCACTTTATTACATGCGTCAGAAATCTACAGATGTAACCACAACTGTAGGGTTTTACTTTTCTCCTACCTCTTATGGAAACTGCACAGACAAGCTCTAAAAATGTGATTTTTTTTACCATTTTCACTATTTATTTCCTCTTTGAATTCACTTAATATTATCAGCAGTTTTTTTTTATACTGGAAGTTTTAAAATTTTTTTCTGTTCATAAAAATTATTTCTTTTTTGATTTGCTTCGTTACAAGACTGGAATTTGGACGGTCTAAGTTGATGCAAGGCGCTCCAGTCTTCCGGGTTGGCTTGCAGTTTTTTGCACATAGGCCATGAGCGCTGGTCAATCACATAAGCAAATTGCAAGCTTTGGAGTTGGCGTGCATGCCGGGGTGTTGAACTGCGCTGGACAGTTTTCTGCTGAGTTTTTTGGAAGAGCGGGCCATGCAGGGTTCAATGCTCGGGGGAGCAAGCCACAGCCGTGAACGGCTCCTCTGCACCAATTGGCAAGCAGCAAGCGGGCCGCTTGCGAATGGCGTGGGTAGGCAGAAGAGGCGAGAGACAGAGGGAGGAGTTGCTGGGAAGGTGGTGGCAAAGTCTGGCATTTCCAAAATGTGCGCGAGTTTACTAAGTGATTTTTGAGCAGTTTTTGTAGTTTTCCCCTGTCCTACAGCAATGTAAAGGTACGGAAGAACAAAGAGTTATTCCCTTAAAGTAGGTCGTATTCTGTTTCCGGGTAGGAGTGAATGTAGTCATAGCGTGTTGGCACAGCATGGGGAGTCAGCTTGGCGCAGCGGACCGGTGGGGTTGGATCATAGAGGCCAGCGGTAATTCGTGCTCAGGGTCGATAGGATCTGGATATCTTTAAGCCAATGAGTTTTTCTTATGGTATATAACTTAAATGAAGGATAGAAAAATTTCAGTTGAAGTTCAAAAATCCTTTTGCTTGTTTTTATGCCTAAGATTTGTTTTTTGGATAGTCCCTTTCCTTTCTATCGTGGGCAGGGCAGCTCAGAGGTGAGTCAACTGTAGATGAATACAAAAGGTTTTCGAGATTGGCAGGTTGTTTTGGTTATGCTTCGTTGTCTGTGATCATTTTCAATCTTTGAGGATTAGATGTATTATCTTGGTTTTGACTCCTAAGAGCTCTCTCTAGCTTTGCCTTTGGACTGCTCCGCACCAAGAGCTACGTACCCTGAGTTGTCATGAATTTTCGTGACAATATGATAATACCATATGAGCTTAGATAATTTGTTTTTATATTTTGTGGCAAAAATCTTATTCCCAGGATATTTATTTGCTGAGATATGCATAAACACGCAAACAATGAATGTATAGAAAAAATGTCCGGACTACTAACAGTTATGTGTTGCAACGGTTATCACAATTTTGAACAACTACAAGACAGTAATGGGGCTACGAACTACATTACATGTTACGTGGGGACAGAGACCTACGGACACTTCGCACTAACCTATGTGGTAGCCTAGGAGAAGCCCCATTGATCAGCATTGCTGCCTAGTGGAACGTCAGAACACACATGCAGCACAGAGTCGTGTGTTTGCCTCCTTGAAGCGTTGCTACTTCCCCTCCATTCCCCTCTGCAGGAGACTACTGTTGGCATGTGTGGCATTTGTGACGTCACAAAGAAACCACCTCTGATGTTTTAGAAGCAAGGAATATGTTCTCCAACCCTACAGAGACTTTTTTGTGTGTGGGGCAATTGGAAAATATCTAAGACGTTTTTGCTGTGTTTTGGGAGAGATGGAAGAGAGACTGCTACAGAGACCTTCTGAAGAAATCTTCTTCTGAATGAGGAGGGGGAGGGTACCCAGCATTTAATATTTCAGTAAAGTCCTAGGGAATTATGATATTTTATGGTTACAATCAGGTGTTAGGGAAATGTATATAGTGTTACAAGATGCCTGAGGGGGGTGTATCTGAGTTTGTAAGAGATGGAGGTCTAAATAACAATAAAATAAATAAATTTGATTTTCAATTTATTTACACAGCTATTATTTACAGCATTATATTATCTATATCCACTATTACTCTTTATTTCTCAGTGGGTGCAATATTTAAAGTTTATTTCCACTCTAATTAACATCCTTCTTAATGTCTCTGTTTGGTTTTAGTCAATTAACCCATACTCATCTTTAACACATGTTCAGTCTGTCTGTTGTCATCATTTGTAATGTCTTTCACTTACGCATTCAGTCCAATAGTCCAGCCTGCCAGTCGCATTCTTCACTGCTCTAATGCTCGCAGTCACAGATTTCCCTACTGTTAGTCACTTCTGGCGCTACTTTTTGCTCTTCTAGCTCGTCCCACAATCGCCCAGACTCCCGACTCTCATAACCTCCTGGCTCGAAGACCCGTCAAACTTTTATACTATCGCTGGCCTTAATCTGGAAGGTTCAACGCACCCAGAGTCACGCTGAGAGAAACTAAGGCAGTAGTAATGACCAGAACATTCCTTCAATGATATCTGAAAGACACCCGATACCCAAGGTCGGAAGTGGCACGTGCCCTGATAGGCATAACAGACACACTTTGTAAACATTCCTTTGTGAAAAGTCACTGCACTGCATCTTTGGTTGTAACTGATAGCATGCGCTGGTCCATAAATCATCCGTGCCTCGCATGCTCACAGAGCAGCCGCCTGTAACACTGACTCCTCAAGTCTGCTCATCCTGAAAAAACTGCTACATCTGGTCCTTCGTACAGTGCCAGTTGTGGACAACCTTCGGCTTTGCCCAAGAGCCTTGACGACAAATCCGAAAGACCACGTTACTATTCTTCAGAATCCTGTAGGGGCCTTTCCAACATTTTTGTAGCTACCGGCAGTGCCCTTATAGCCTCTGTGGGTTGTACAGCCATAGCAGTTGTCCTTCTTGAAAAACATTGCCTGACATTCTCCTATTGTACCAAGTCTTCATCCTGTCACTATTTATTCTAAGGTGCTGTCGAGCAAAATCATGAATGCTAACTAGTCTGTTACGTAATTCGCTGGTATAAACAAAGGTCGCAGCTTCCTCTTCTGTCGGTCAGCCAAACAGCAGGTCACTAGAAAAGTGTAGCTCTTCCAAACAGCATCCTTAATGATGTTATCCTTGTGGACTCGTGAACTGCCAAGCGGTAAGCAAAGAGAAACACTGGCACTTTTGAATCCCAATCCTTTTGGTTGTCTGCCACAAAGATTGGCATGTACTGGTCAAGAGTGCGGTTAAGCCTCTCGACCATTCCATCCAACTGAGGCATAATGTTGTAGTCCTAGTCTTTTTCATTCCCAAAATCTTTGTTACATCCTGGAACATCGCAGCTTCAAAGTTTCTTCCTTAATTAGAATGGAGTTCTAGTAGCACCCCAAACCTCAAGAAGACATCCTCTATAATTGCATCAGCCACAGTACGTGCTTCTTGGCTTGGGAGGGGAATGACCTCAGGCCATTTAGTAAAGCAATCTTGGGCCACAAGCAGATATTGATTACGTCTCTCTGCGGCAGGCAAGGGGTCCAGAATATCTACTGCCATCCTCTCGAATGGGGCTCCAACATTGTATTTCTGGAGGTGACCTTGTCCCCTGGTCGCAGCTTCGCAGATGGGCATGTCGCAGGTATTGGTTGCCGAATGTAGCTCCAAGACTGACACCAGTGAAGGGTACTCCAGTCGATGTCGCTCTGGCAGAAATTGTAGTATGGTCAGTGCGGGGCCTCTCAGTACAGCTGCGAGGTAGTAAGCCAGCTGTTCAGCTGACCAGCCCTTCAGTGAGTCAACTATTTAAAACTGGTGTTGGTACCCCCGCCAAGAAGTCTGGCCATTACACGGGGCGGGCTTAATTTAGACCCCCTTTCCCACTCCTGGCTGCACGACACCAATGCTGCAGAGTTGCTGACTATCCTCCAAAGTTGCTGTGTTGGTTACTGCTTGCACTGGTTCCCCACCTTTGTCGGCTGCCAGTGTGGTGATAGTGGAACTCCGTTGCTGAAGAGATTCATGCAATTCCTTCTCTAATGCTCTGATCTGTTTTAATTCTTTCTCGATGCTGTCCATCCTTTCATTTACACTGTCAATTTACTTGTCCACAGTCAACTCTCATATTCACTAACTAGCTGATGTTTTCTATTTTCCTATCTACATTTTCATTTACAGAGTCAATTTTCGGTAATTATTGAGTTTAGGGGTTTTTCTGTAAAAAAATAAAATTCCAAAAAGTGGTATATTTTGGCTCTACTAATCACGTAGAACACGAATATACTAGGGGCGTAGTTCTAAAATAAGTAAAACATATTTTAAAAAATTGAACAAATTTGCGAGATGACTGTTTCTGACAGTTTGTTTACGTTTGTGAACGAAACGTCCTAGACCAACAAAAGTTGCATTAACGGGTTCTGCACAGCTTACCTTGTTCATATTCAAGACGGCGTAATGTTAAAATAAGCAGAACATATTTAAAGAAATCGCAAAATTTTATGTTTACGTCTATTAACGTCTGCCGCCATTAATATTGGCCACGCATTGCATTTTCACGCAATCTAGCGGGTGCATAAATCATCACGGGTCATACGTTAGTATGCCTACAGGTGCTGGTCGTGGAGAGTTAGGTGGTGCTCCGTTCATGATTTAAAACGAAGAAAGCAAGCAAGACTACGTTTCTGCGTTATATTAGCGTATTAACGAGTACTTCTGTGTATATATATTCAGCTGTAAACGAGTGTTTCAGTGCGTTATATACGTGTATGTGGCGCTTTGTGGAAGATTGTGATTTCATCTAGTGATCTGAGGTTGAATGGGCCGTTGACAGAGTATGTACCACCTGCCTACATTGGTGAGTGCATTGATATTTTTTGGTGTGTTTTATTTTACGCTCCTTTAAAACCCTAAAATCCTAAATTCGTAGTTTAGTGTAAAACCCACAAAATCCTAACAGGTAGCTTAATGTGCAAATGTAGTTATATTACGTAATTCAAACAAGGCTTTTTCCAGATGTTTTTACCCAAATATTTCACATTCTTTCTAAACTAACCTAGGATTATTGGTAGGTAACGCAGAACATGACTATAGTAGCATCATTAACGTATGACTAATTGTATAAAATGTGCCCACCTAACCGAACAGAACCTAACCCCATGATGGGTGAATCACTATTTTACATTTTAAAACTAACCTAGGATTGCAGTTTTTTAAAATAACGTAGGATTATAGGGTTCCCATCTAGTCTGTGATTGTAGGGTGTTGATCGGAGATTTGATTAATATTGTATAATCTTATATTACTTTACAACTTTACAATCCTAGGTTAGTTTAAAAACGTAAAATAGTGATTCACTCATCGTGGAGTTAGGTTCTGTTCGGTTAGGTGGGCACATATTAAGAAATTAGTCGTACGTTAATGCCCCTAGTATATTTGTGTTCTACGTGATTAGTAGAGTAGAAATATACCACTTTTTGGGGGTTTTTTATTTCTTCAGAAAAGCCCCTAAACTTAATAATTACCCAATTTTCCTATCTACTAATTTACTCACATTAGTTATCTGGCTATTTACACTACTAATTTAGGTATTTACAGTTTCATTTACACTACCAATTTTGTTATGAAGACTATAAACACTCGTGCTCACATTAACCATTTCGCTACCTAGCCCAACGATTAATCCTCACAGTGCTTCCAGTTCTGTAGATATTTTTCTAGTTAACATTCACTGCGATTGTTGTACAAACAGTCTTTATATTTCAGCCTACCACTATTTGAATAAATTAATTTCTTTAAATGTCACTTATTACTAGCCTATTGCCTAACTTAATTTACAATTAAATGCCTCCATCCCACTTCTGACACCAGTGTTACAAAACACCTGAGAACCGTATCTGAGTTCGTGAGTAATGAAAGTTTTAATAAAAAATTAAATAACTAAATTTGATGTTTAATTTATTTACACAGCTACTATTTAAAGCATAAAATTATCTATCCCCACTATTATTCTTTTTATCTCTCAGTGAGCATGATATTTAATGTTTATTTCAACTCTAATTAACCTCCTCCTTAATGTCTCTGGTTATAGTCAATTAATTCATACTCATCTTTAAAACATGTTCAGTCTGACTATCCCAATAATTTGTAATGTCTTTCACTCACACATCCAACCCAACAGTCCAGCCTGCCAATCTCATGCTTTACTGCTCTGATGCTTGCAGTCACAGATTTTCCTCCTGCTAGTCACTTCTAGTGCTACTTGTTCCTTTTCTAGCTTGTTGCACAATTGTCCAGACTCAAGACACTCATAAACTCCTAGATTGGAGGCCCATCACACTTTTATACTATCATTTTAGTGTCACAACAGAAAATGTGAATGGATAAGTTTCAAATGTTTTGTGATCACTTTTATTAATCATCAGTGCCTTTAGCCACTTATACACGATGCAAAATGGATTTCATATGAAGCGTCGCATCAGAAATTACATGCAAGAATATCCTGAAAATCCCATGAGAAATGAGTCCTAAGATCAAAGTAGCAGCAAAATTCCTCCTTGCCTGATAAAAGTTGATGGCCTGTCTTAACTAGCCATAATTTAAATAATTAAATCTCATGAACAAATACTGTTTTAAAATAGTAGCTATTAAAATGAACAGGATATCTCTTGTATTCACGGATATCTCTTGTATTCACCCAACATTCTCATAACACTTTCTGCACTCAACTCAATTTCTAATACGGAGATTTGTAAGAGTTTTTGCTATGTATATTTTTTGCCCAATTCTTCTTCACACAGCTGTAGGCATTCTCCTATAATCTCCTACATCTCTGGTTTTTATATAGGTGGTCACATAACTAGCAGAGAATGACCAATAAATAGAATTGCTCATTTCTTGCAAAACTCTCCTGATAATAAGACATGATATATTTCCTGATTTAATACTTGATCTACCTTGCACAAGATATTTTTGGGTAAGATTTAGTATGAGTGTGCAATCTTGCAAGAATTTTGCATGTACCATATCTTGCATCATGTAAAAGCTGTACGTCAATTTGACTTGGCATATGTAAAAAAAATTTTACATTTCATTTACGGTATTCCTGTAGAATTTTGCAGTTTCATTAAAATGAAATTATTAAGAATCACTTACTGCTTTTTGAAAAAATGGGAAAACAATACCTGCAAATGGTGTATACGGACAATACTAATCACACTTTACGCAAATTTCATGGGAGCATCACGTCATTTGTAGTAGATACCATGAAATGTGATAGTGAAGAAGGCTATGAAGATCAAAGAATTTTTGTGGTAAAACATATAAAATTTATGTAAAATATATTTCAATCAGATTGCTGTACAGTGTTAAATGTGATAATGCCTTTGGAAACCAAACCTTAATTCACAATACGTGAACAACAGGGTATGTTTGTGCTGACATGCTTAGAATGTACAGGAATAAACCACTGTAATCAAGCAGTGTCTGAATATCATTTAATTCTGTTGAATTTTGCAAGGCTTACCTTGTTAATATCCACGATAGGATTGTAGTACATAACATGGAAGTACTAGAAAAATATAAATACAGTATATTATACAAAAAGGTCTTCTCAGGCTATGTTTACATGCAGTTTATGTGTATCGCCACAATACATTTGTACAACTATATACAGAGACAGGAAACAAATGTACACTAATTTTGGTAATCCGTTTTGAATTTTACAGTGTAACTACTTCACTTGACAGTTGTATGCTGGTAGTGTGCGGAAGTTCGGTGTACCATCTGAATTTGACAGCGTGAAGGATTGTGATTTACGAACAGAAAGAGCCATTACTAGTGTTTCTTTGAGATTATTTCAGTGTGAAGTGTTAAATATAATTATTGTGTGGAAATACGAGCGTGTGTGGAGTTTACACACATTAGAACAGAAGGTAAACGTGTCCTATATGCGAGCTATAAGCAATACATTACCAAGGAGCTATATTTGTAGCTTACATGGGTAAGTAATGTAATTTATAGTCAAGTTGTAGCATGGAAAGTGTATTGAGTGTAGTGAATTGTAGTGTTTTTTATTTAATGTTAGCGTGGGAAGTTAAGGGCTTTAGTACTGCTGCTGCCTAGCTGTATCAAATGCAGAAGACCTAGCCAAATTATACCTAACTTCACTATATGTTGCAGTTTTTTACTGTGATCCTGTGTAAATGATATTCAAGCGTAGCTCCCTCACACTGAAAAATACTGTTCAAGTGTAGCCAAACATTACGCATCGAGCCAGAGTCCCAGCGCCGACAGGGGAGTAAGTCCCTAAAACAGTGATACAAGGCACGTAGACAGTTTTTTGCATTTAGCTAGCGTGTAGCACTCGAACATCCACGAAGCTTGGAGTATGATGTAAAAATAATAAAACGGTCTGCCTGTGCCGTGTGATTCAACAATCGTGAAGTTCCATTAAGATAGTTTAGGTATTTCTAAATTTAGCATTGTAAAGTCACATTTTTTTACATAAATAATACTTACTTTTATGAATTTTACCCCAAAATTTCTGTGATCTTCATTGCCCTCCCCACTATCGCATTTGGTAGTATGTATTGTGAATACAGCAGGGTTCGCCAAAGTGGGCCCACCGGAAAAAACCCATCCAGGTTTGTTTGGGTGGGTCCACTTGAAAAACCCCACTTGATGAACAAAATATATTTTTTTTCTTCAAAATTTTTAACTTTTGCTACTGTATAAAATATTCAGACATGTTGATTAAATTTTATTTTATTCATAGTAAACAGTTTGTCTCACATTCAACAGGAAATAAGTGAGTCATCTGTACTGAGCAGCAAGCAGAAAGGAATTCCACCAGCTAAAGAACCAGACTGACAATAGTATATACTAAGGAGTTTCCCTTTCCAGTTACACAAATGAAACTGATTGATTAGGCAGCAGATATGCAGGGAATTCCCCTCTCTAGTCACGAGTTATCTGGTTAGATACACAGTAATGTGGCAGCTACCTACAAACAGTTTTCTACTTAAGTGTCATAAGAGTTGATTCAGGTATTGAAATTTTGGTGTTGGTATATAACGGATACCATCATTCAGTTTATTATAAGGAATTATCATAGCCTGAATGGGAAGTGTAGTGGTGTTACAATGTAACTGAAAAAGTTTGCAGTCCATTCAGTAAATTAAAACACATTGTGTTAGCAATCAATATATTGTGGAATCAATATCAATATTGTGGAATCAATATAAATATTGTGGAAGGAATCATTGTGCAATCAATAAGTGTGGTGTGCGTGTGAACAGAAACATTTTGAAAAGTGTAGTAAAAGACATTTTAAAATATGAGATTCCAGTAACACATCAAATGAAAAATAGCAAAAGTGCATGGGAATGGAGGATGTAAGTTGACAAATGAGTGGAGAGAAGTAGCAAAAATCGATGGTGATTCTAAATGTAGATGTTAACATTTTAATTTGACTTTAAGATGTAAGTTAGAACTTACCTACAGAAATGTTCAGCTAGAAAGGTACAGACAATTAAACCACCACATATCCTCGCAAACATTATGGATCCAAATTTCAGAGGGAAACATTTAAGTGAAGAACAAGAACACTCCGCAGAAATGTGGTTATCAGAACACCATCCTGAATTCATGCCTGGCAACATGGCCTTCAATATAAGTGATCCTGACTATTATCTTGCTTCTATGATGCATGTAAATGTTGTACAAGAGTTTCCCTCACACAAATGATGGCAGATCATGGCAAAAAAGAATGAAAGCAACTAAGTTTCCTTTTGGGTTTTGTCACTTTTTCTTCTGCTTGCATTCAGCACCAGCTTTTTCTGCTTCAATTGGGAGATACTTCTCTACATTTGTACTGGTTTAGAGCAAGTTTCGCATTCATTTAGAGGTTGATAAAGCAACAAAATTAGTTTAAGTGTATAGTCATTTATGAGTATCTTACACAATCAGAAGTTTAGAGTGACTGAATTATTAATGTGTAATGTTAATTTTGTCTACCTATTGCCTGCAACTGACTACTGTGGGAATACCATTCAAAAATGACCAAGGTAAAAAAGTAAANTTTTTTTTCTTATTTTCAGGAAAGCCCCTCAAGTAGAAAATTACCTTAATAAGAATTTATTTTAATACTTTTTTTTTGCTGAAGTGTTGCAGTGATGAGGAATACATTTTTGTTTCTAAAGGGAAAACTTCTATTCCTCTCACCACCTCTTTAGCACATTCATGATACTTGTGGTCCTCAGCAAAAATAAATTGTACCAAACAATAAATGTCAAGTGTTTGTACGGACAGATATTCTAGCTACACAACTTATGACGAGAATTTTCAAAGACAACAGAAATGCAGGTTATGGTGATATTGGACAATATAAAAAACATGATATTGGTTATATAAATTGTTATAACATAACATAGTGCACATGTTGTGTATAATATTAGCTACATTACATAAACTCCTATATCATCAATTTTTTCCTTCACACAATATTTAGCAGAAAAAAAAAAAGTTTTCCAATATTTATCAACAATGAATTAAATTGAGATTCTGAATACAGGCATTTGATTAAATAAAGTAAAAGTAAAATATAAGCGTCCAGGTAAACACACCCAAAACAAATATTTGGAATATACATGTTTATATATAGCCTGTGTTTTTTCTGAAAAAAAAAAAAAAAACCCCCCTTGGTTTTTAATAAAACCCAGGTAGGTTGGGCTTTAAAAAAAAAAGTTTTTTTTTTCAACTCTGGATAGTGATGCCCCTAGTAAATTTGTGTTCAGTGTGATTAGTAATATTGATTTATACAATTTTCCGATATTTTTTTCAGAAAGGCCACGATTCTAAACAATTACCTTTTAAAGATTTGGTTCACATTTCGAGAAGTTTAGTAAAGACATTTATACTTCATTAGATATTTGTCAATCACCATGAGCAGTGACCTAGGTTGCAATTTTATAAATGCACATTATGATGTAAATACTGCTAGTAAAACTTGCACAGACATTATTATTATGTTCACGGAGCATCTTTTATACACTATGCAACATTTTGCTCATTCAAACAATAAGTATGTATTACAGGAATCTATCACCAAACCTGTAAAATATTGCTTTACCTGGGCTCTTGTTAATACTATTTTTTATTGAAAATGAAGTTGAATTGATAAACTTGTCAATCATTATTGTGTGGTAAATACACTGTGTAAAGGAATTATATTATGTTCAGTCTCAAATTTAACGTTAAGTGATATTTTCCCATACGTTACACAAAGGCCTAGAACATAACAAAACTGTGGTGGAGTCGTATTTTAGTGAAGGTAGTCATTTTTCTTTATTTGAAATGATTTTGTGGCTTCTGCACACACAGACTCAATTAACACGTACTGTCAGCTACCTGCTTAATAATACCCTATTTCTCACTTACCTACTGTTTTTGCCTCTCATCAATTAACCTTCAAAAATGTCTGTAGGTACAAAATGAGTGCCTGGCACAAGTTTTTAGGTCAAAGTTTTATTTCATCATACATATAGGCCTATACATAATTTCAGCAAAGAAATGCCTTGCATCCAGCTTCAATAAGTGTGATACATACCCAAGTACATAAAATTTCATTTTTAAATACTGTACTAATTATTAAACAAAAAAATTTAACCGCTGTAAACACTTGAGTAGCTAAACACATTGTATAAAATAATATTGCCAATATCTTAAGTAGCATCATTCATTCATATATTTATACTCTTTAGACTCCTACCTGAATATGGAGTGTGTCAAAATATGGTAATTAATAAGAATTGTGGCATTTCCGAATTTTTTTTTTTGAAAAATGGTATAAATTGACATTACTAATAACACTGAACACAAATTTACTAGGGGCATCAAGATATTTGCAGTACATACTACCAAATGTGATAGTGGGGAGGGCTATGAATATGTGGAAAATTTCAAGGGGGGAAAAAAAACTTGTAAAATTTATATGAATTATGTCACTTAGGTTGCTTCACCATGTCAAATGCAAGAAGACATAACCTAACTTCACAATTAATGATTACAGGTGCAGTGTGTGCCAACAGGTGGTATTGTGTTAGAAAAATTATAATAAGGATGTGCGCTTTGGTTCACCTATTCACCCATCGTGGAGTTAGGTAATTTGGTTAAGGGTAGGTCTTATGCATTTGATATGTTTAGGCGGCATCAGTACGTAAGCCCTTCAGTTACCACACTAACATGCAATACTACACAGTATAGGCTGTTCATGGTAAACTGAACACTTTTCAAAGCCCTGTTTAAGATCTAATTGTATGCACTTGTGTATTCTTCCAACTTATGTGAAATTAACATTGCCGAGGGCCTCATCACTTTATTCATGCATCTGTCAAGTGAAACTGTGAAATTATTAGAAAAGTAAACATGTTACAAATCTGCTCATTTTTACACTTCGGTGCGTCAAAAAAAAAAGCAGGAAGCAAAAGAACTAATTTAAGTTATAACAAATGGTTACCAAACACTTTTTATTCAACGTAGAGATATTGAACTACTTTACCTCCATTGTTACTAACTTTACTGGGTGCATGCCACTAAGTGCGCCCATTAAAATATATGCAGGTCAGATCAGTGACTTTTTTCTAAGGTTGATTTCAAAAGTGCTCATTTTATCGCAAACAGCATTTACAATTCACTACACTTACTTTCCATGCAAAAACTAAACCATAAATTACTTTAAATGTGTAAGTGGTGAATATAGCTCCTTGGTGATGTATTGCTGATAACTCACGTATAGGCCACATTAACGTTTATTCAATTTGTCTAAACTTCACAAACACTAGTATTTCAACACAATAAATATGTTTTAGCATGTCACATGGAAATATTTGTAAAGAAACACTTTTATTTTGGCACAATAATTAGATTTAACATGTCACATGGAAATAATTGCAAATAAGCACGTCCATAAACTGAACTTCCACACATTACTAGCATACAACCCTCACGTGAAATAAATAAAAATTAAACTGGAAGATTAAAATTGATGCCCATCTGTGTCCTGTCTGTGCATTGTTGTTCAACAAATGTATCATGGCGATACACGTAAGCTGAATTTAAACACCACCTGGGAATGCCTTTTTGTATGATATACTGTATAATATTTTATCTACTACTTATATGTTACGCAGTACAATCCTCTCTTGAATATTAACAAGGCAAGTCTTGAAAAAATCGACAGAATTAAATGATATTCCGACACTGCCTAAATACAGTGGTTTATCCTTTAAATTCTTAGCACGTCAGCAATAATATACCCTGTGATTCAAGCATTGTGAATTAAGGTTTGGTTTCCAGGGGTGTTTTCGCAGTTAACACAGTTCAGAAACCCAACAGAAATATATTTGACACATATTTTACACGTTTTACCACAAAAACACCTCGATCATCATAGCCCTCCTCACTTATACATTTCATGGTATATACTGCAAATTACCTGATGGCCCTATGAAATTTGCATTAAGTGTGATTAATAACATCCACATACACCATTTGCAGGTATTATTTTCCCAGTTTTTGGAAATCAGTGATTCTTTATAATTACCAGTTTCCGAGACAGGAAATCAGTTAATAAAGCTATATTTAATCTAATCACTTCTCTTCTTAGAGCACTTAATAAGAAAAAAATGGCTGTATGCTTTTGTGACATAATGAAAGCTTTTGATTGTGTTGATCATTAATATCCTAATAGATAAATTAACTTTTTATGGTGTGCAGAGTAAATCATTATCATGGTTCTCTTCTTATTTATCCCATAGAAACCAACCGGTAATAATCTCTAAACCAGATTGTGTTAGTGTTAGTTTTCCCAAAAAGGGTTTATTAAACATGGTGTTCAGCAGAGTTCCATTCTTGGACCACTACTGTTTTTGATATATATTAATGATTTGCCTTCATCCATATCTAATGAGGTCTAATTGTCCTTTTCGTAGATGACACCACTATTTTATGTTGTAATGAGGATGAACAAACGTTCATGGAAACTATAAATTATGTTTATAATAAACTTAACGACTGGTTTTCTGCTAATAATCTTACTCTAAATATAGGTAAAACAGTTTTCATAAAATTTCTTTCCAATAAGCAAATTAAATATGAAAATGACACCATAATCGACAACATTTTTAGGATTACAAATTGATAACCACCTAAATGGAAATACACATACAAATAATATTATTCCTAAATTAAGTGCAGCTTGTTTTGCACTACAAAATTTATCGTATATTGTCACTTCATCTTCCATAAAACAGGTTTATTTTGCATGGTTCCATTTGATAATGTCTTTTGGAATCATGTACTGTGCATCTTCACCACAAAATATGCATATTTTTAGTCTTCAAACAAGAGCAGTTAGAATTATTGCGGGTGCAAAAAAGTATGACACATGTAGACCATTGTTTAAAAAGTTAGGCACTATGACTTACTTGCCAATACATCTATTCTATAATAATGTTTAAAGTAAATAATCCATATTCTTTTAATGAAAATTGTAATGTGCATACATATAATACTATAAACAAAGAAAACCTGCAAACGCCCAGTAATAATTTAAAAATGGCACAAAAATGTGTATATTCACTTGTACTAAATTATTTAACAAATTGCCAATTGAAATAAAAAAATTCAGTAAACATAAAATTTTTAAAATTCACATTAAAAAATATATTTTGGATAAAGCTTTTTATTCAATTACAGAATTTTTTAAAGAGGTAAATTACTAATATTCTCATTTGTATTATTGATATGTAAACATCTGTTCATTATACATTTTAATTGTATGCCTTCCTTGATGAAAAAATAGGTTAATCTAAATAATTATATTTCATTTTAGTAAGTTTACGTATGCTTTGCCTGTTAGTTTACAAAGTTGTATCCTGTAATATAATTTTACATAACTATGATTGTATAGACACTGTATTCAATAGTTGAGAACTGTATTATATACAATATTTTTTATTTTATTGTATTACTATTATGAACTTTATGTTGGTATTTTGTATTTGTAAAATAAATTTATGTTATGTTTGTGTAAAACTGACATGCTCCATATTCCATGTGTGACATATATAGGAATCCACAAAGTACACTAAAAAAATTCAAATAAAATAAAACCCGGATTTTCATTATCCCGGATCAGTTCGGTCCCAATTGATCCGAATTAACGATGTTCTACTTACCGCATTAACAGTATAGCAAAATCATGATATAACATTTTTAAAAAACTATCATCCATTTAACCTTTCTAAATAATTGAATTAGTCTGATTCTAGGTTTAAAGTATTTAATGTTCGGTTTCACCAACAAGGAATACACTAGCCCCCAGCAACGGGACACAAGTTTAAGTGGCTTGTAAGGATGTTGATATGTTTCACCATTACAAAACTCATTTAATGGCCACTTAGCTCGGGGTTGTTTAAAGAAACAAGTTGCAAATTTTCCCATGTTGGTAGTGGTACGTTTTTGTATGCAACTAAACGAACCAATAAAAAGTAATACCAAAGCAATTTTTTTTTCCCCCTTGAAATGTTGTGTTTATTTTTGTTATGAGCAAACGAATCCTAACCAAAAATTTGTTTTGTAATTGAAAATTAAAGCTTATTGTTTACTTGAAAAATATTAAGAATCAATTCACTGTGTATACAAAAAATGTGTGTACAAATTCCATTTGTTTAGCTAAACATGTGCACCAAAATTATTTACGTTAAAATTACATATGTGAATACATAAGTTCTTTAATTTACAAGGCTACTTTATTATGATGGAAGTGTTGGGTTGCAATTCTGTGATTTTTGTGATCACTTTTTTATTAATCATAAGTGCCAAGTGTAATTTTTCACTGCAAAGTGCTAAAGATACAACAGTTCATATAGGCCTCGACTGTGTTATTTTGACTAGTCAGAAGTTTAACTATTTTATATTTTATGTACGGTACTCGTGTTATGTTTTAGTCTCGTTACATATTACATTTATATAGCTTTCTTCCGGCATTTGTATATACAATACTTCATAAAAAGTAATAAGTTAGGTTAATGACACATTTTAAAATGAATGTGTTAATCTTGTTTAGACACCGATTGAATATTCCCTAAACGTAATGTATATTCCGTGCAAAACCTCGCTAAATTACGTTCAAAGAATTACTAAAAAATTGTATTGCCCTCAGAAAGTAACACTGGGCCTACATTTTAAGTCCATCCCAAATTTTTCTACTAGATGCCAATAGAACTGTACTATGTTTTACGCATGACATAACTGCTGTGTTTTAAATATTCTGTACAAGTTTTGTTAAAGTTAGTTGCAATTTTAAAATCGCAATTTTGAAGTAAAAACAGAGGTGTCTAAAACACTAATATTATGTTCACAATGCATCCTTTATACATTATGCAATGTTTTGCTGATAATATTTCAAAGCAATTACACACTGTGAAGAAAATACATTTCCCCATTTAGGATAGCATGGGTAACCAAAATTGAACTTCCTGAAACTGATAGATTGTTGAGAATACCATTAAAGAAAATTGGGTCAAGTTTACTTTGCGATACCCCTGATTAGTTGACGTGTAATGTAAGTTATCACAAACACAGTTGGATAGTGAAAAAAAAGAATAGGTTGGTAGAGGAAAAAAATGAGAACGAGTGATAGGCATCCAACCCAGCCCGAAGTGTCGGAAAAGAACGACATAACAAAAAAGGAGAGAACCCGTAAAGAAATAGAAACGAAGCTATTTTGTAATGTTGGCCATTGTCTGATATTTGTTTTCGTGGCCATTGTCTGATATTCATTTTCGTTAAAGTTAAATTGTATACATGGCCAAAAGGGCATAGATTTACAGAGACTATTAGAATTTTTGTTTTAATAAACACAAAATTGTTTGGCAGTAGCATTTACGCAATGTTAAACACTGTAAAAACAAAGAAAATAAGGCGTGTACATTTTAAAACCCCGTATCAGTAATTTGCAACCACTGAGTAATTTTGATTTCTTAAGTAGTGACTGTGTGTTTCCTTGTATTGTAGAATAGTTAAAAATTCATTTTGAGTCGTCCGCTTGTTCCGTTCATAGAGTAAATAAGGTACTAGTAAATTTGTTCAAAGTCTGTTTTCTTACGCATCAGTGCATTGTTGAATGGGCCTCAGTGCGGTGTGTCGTGGATACGGATAGTGTGATAAATAGTAAGCATGATAAAAATTAATACCTTGAGTGGAAATAGTGAGTGAACTTTAGGCCGAAATAGGATCTATAGTGTAGAGAGGTAATAAAAATATGTGGTGCATTATGGTGGTGTGTTCCAACGTCTAATAAAATACGTAGTGCATGTGATGTGTTTGATGACTAATGAAGGGGATGAGTGTGGCATTACATGTTAGCAGATAATGGATATGTTTGGTACAAGTAAGTGTGGAGGTATTTAAATACAAATGTGTGTATCGGGTGCAATAAACAGTGTTTTAGGTAGGTAATGTTAGGTATCTGTAGTGTCGAGTGTTTGCTAGTTGTAAATAACAATTATTTTATAGTGGGTGATTGTATATAATAGGCCTATTTCAAAAGGGTATAATAAATGATGATGTAGCTCGGTAATGTTAGGTACAAATTGTAATGGCCTACGCACATCAAAAATTTGCCAAAGTTCACCTCACCTTGGATTGCTGTTTCTACATGGTTGTCATGGACATTGCTTACCTTTGGTGCGATGGGACCCGCTCAACTGACCATCTTGCTACTGTTGCCTGCACGAGTGTGCTGCTTCGAAGCTTTGCCTGCTGCCCCTTCCCTTCCCTGTGCGTCACCATGACAACATGACTACGCCGGCCAGCCATGATGCCACCATAGTGAATTTCTGCTCTGTGAACATCGGATATTGTTTAAGAAGACTATGACAAATTTGTATAAAAGGATTGTGTTCTCCCCTGTTCGGGGAGACAGGCCAGGGACTTTATCAGGGAAGGAACGGTTGTTCCTCTGTTTTAAAAAGGGGAGGTGGGTTGCTCTGCATCATTTTTAAAAGTTATGTAATAATTTTAATTTGTTTTGTATAAAACAAACTATATATATAAATTGAAATGACTTAGTGGGGAAATTAAAATCAATGGATTTTTATTAAACCTTTAAAACCGATTCTTTATAATCCCATATTAGGAATTGATATCTTTGTACTTCAGAAAAAAGGGAAAATATAATTTTGTAAAGTTTTCTTTTACTGTGCAAACCAAGACTAAGCATTATGATACCCTTTGATGACACACTAACTGAGTCCTATTTGCATGTGTCTGCAGAAACCGTCACATGTAAATAGAAAAACTGCACCACTCTGCTTCGTCAGTGCAGTCAGTTGAAAGGGGCAATCAATTTAGGAATTTTGAATTCATTGAAAATTGTTTGGGGTTGCTACAGTGGTAAAGAGAGTGAACCTAGTTTAGGTGCATCAAACTAATTTGCAAAATAACTTCTACAGAAGCCATTTGTACTGCCTGGATTCAAACTTTGGGAAAAGAATCCCTGCAGAGAGTGCTCACCGATGCTGGTGTAACATATAAGCCAGAGGATGCAATCAAAATCTTGCGCCACCTGAGGCGAGAGCTGGTGAGAAAAGGAGGAGTTGCTGGTCAACATGAAGGTGAGTCCACTTCAATCAGAGTTTTCAAAAATCTTAAATATCTGCGTAATAGTATTAGTGATGATTTTGAGGTAATGCGTAGTAAAATTGCTTGTTTAAATGGCCAAAGTAGGTTCACTTAACATCTGTGAAATAGCAATATTATATGCTGCCATAATGTTTAAAGTGCCAGAATCCTTGCAGTGTGTGGTAGGGCAAGCTATCAATGAGAGTATGTCCTTTAGCGAATTTTGTCAGGCTATTTTGGGGCAAACAGGTACTCCAGTAGCTATTGCACACCAGCGCATTACAATTTTAGAAATATTTCAGCATACTGGAGAATCAATGCAACATTTCGTAAATGAGACAATTAGACTGGTAGAAGTTTTGGGTTTGCCATGTGCAAAAGCCAATTTGGTAGAAATTATGATTTTTAACTTGTTGCTTGAAAACAGTAAATTCTTTACATTTGCCACAAAGCCACAAACATTGCCAGAGTGGTTAGCGTTGGTAATTCAGGTAGAATTAAGAATTGGCGATTGTAAGCAAAAGACGGATAAGGATGTAACATCCAAAAGGCAGTATCAAATTTGTTTACGGTCAAACCACCCGATAGCCAAATCCTACTAATATTATAAATGCAAAAATCTGTGTGTGTGTGTGTGTGTGTTTGTGTTTATTACCAATCAGTTCCTTAACGACTAAACGAATTTTGATGAAATTTTGGATGTAGGTACTTTAGATCCTGGAATAGGACATAGGATACTTTTTATGCCGGAAAATTGTACGGTACCTGTGGAATAACAACAAATGTAATTCTGCAATGGCTGGGAACGTGACTGAACTCTCCATAACAGCTGAACGGATAGTGATGAAATTTGGTGTGTAGGTACTTAAGGTCCTGGAATAAGACATAGGATACTTTTATCCAGGAAAATTGTACGGTTCCTGTGGAATAACAACAAAGCCTAATTCTGCAACGGCTGGGAACGTGACCAAAATATTTTTTTCCTCTGGTGTAAGAGTTTATCAGGCCACCCAAGGACCTCTGAAATGGCTTAACGACTGCTATCAATCAATAACAACCGGGACCAAATATTTAACATGCCCTCCCAAGCCTGGAAGCGCTCAGATATTATGCCACTAAACCGTCACCCATCCAAATGTGTGCCGCTGGGAACATTGCTTAACTTTGGTGATCAATTAAGATCCCTCAGCCAAGCGCAAAAATAGTACCTAGGTAAACTTATTTCTAAAGCTACAACTTGATGAAACTCACATTTTGATTTTCATACATTGACGCTGGAAAGCGGAAATGTGGTAACTACGCGATAGTTGCACAGATACACTCCAAAAACAATACCTACTTCTTTGCTATCGTGTAAAAAATATTTCCTTCCTTTTGGGTTGCTGTTATCAGTTAAAAACCTAGGCTACCATAGTATAATTTTATAATTTTTTTTCACAAAAATGAATTGTCTTTTCCCAATTTATTTATTAGTATATCCCCGTAAAACTCAATTGTACCCGGGCGAAGCTGGGCCCGTTCGCTAGTGTTTTTATAAAACACAAAAAGGTGAAGGAAATTCCGTACAGGTTAACCGAAACAGAAACATCAAATTTGTTTTCGGGTAAATCACATAAAGGAGAACTGTTTTTATAAAAAGGCAGAAAGTGATGGGAAAGTAGTACCGCCAGGAAAAGGGGACCAATCAAACGTAAAAAAATATCTGATGACCAAAAACCGGAGAAAATTGTAATTTGTTACAGATGCGGTAATCCTGGTGACCTTCAACACAAATGTCCGTTGCGAGTAAACCCTGCGGAATTAAGTTCAGTTTCAAACACCAATTTGTTTAGTAGGAATAGCTTGTTGTATGTTCTATTACTATCTGGGAATTTAACCTGTCCGCATTGGTAGATTCGGGTGGTTCTGCGTCTCCCATAAAACAAGAAACTTGTAATAAACTTATGTGTGAAGCACAGATTGGTACTGTACAAAAAAAAAAGGAAAGCGTTGTATTTTCCTTAGCAGACGGACGATTAACTAAATCAAATGTTGTAGGAATGATAAAAATTAAAATTGAACAATTTTCATTGAAAATGCTTTTTCATGTTTTTGAAAATTTATCACATGATGTGATATTGGGTATTAATTTTTGGGCAGCACCCACGCAAGTATTGACGTAGCAAGAAAAGTGTTGAAATTTAGTTTTTCCCCTGAGACTGTTATTGCTTTGCAAATTAAGCCTCCCCGCTGTCTAAAGATGCAGTTGTTACAACATTCTGATGAGATAGTACAGGCATTAGACCAGTTAAAAACAGAATATAGTGATGTGCTTACTTCAAAGGTAGGGCATTGTAAAGAGATTCCAGTTGTTTTGAAATTAAAAGATAGCGAGACTGTCATGTGCGTGCCATACCGTGTCTCTGTGCGCAAAATGCAAATATTTAAGCAGTTAATCAATGATTTAAAGGAACAGGGCATTTTGGAGGAATCCACTAGTCCGTATGTGAGCCAGTCTTTTTTGTTACTGAAAAAAACACCAAGTCAATATCGGTTAATGTGATTATAGAAAGGTTAATAAAAAATGGTATGTTGATTCATATCCGGTACCAGTTATGGAAACTGTTTTCCAACACTTACAAAGAGCTACAGATATCACCATATTGGATCTGATTTTTGCTTTTTTACAGTGTGAGTTACATTAGGAAAGTAGGGCATTTGCGTTTCGTAATCCCTTGTGGGGGTTGTACCAGTAGACGCATCCGCCCATGGGGGTAAATTCAGGGCCTCAATGTATGTCCAGAGTGTTAAATCACGTATTAGGACGGTATTTGTATGAGTTCGTCTTTATATACATTGCTTGGAGGGGGGAGGGGTGTATAGTAGCACGGAGGAACACCTTAAACATTTGCAGACAGTGTTAGGCGCTTTAGAGAAGGCTGGTCTGACGTTGAAACCAGAAAAAATTATTTGGGCACAACATATGCAATATCTGGGGTTTATTATTTCAGAAGGTAATTTACGCACTAATCCTGAGAAAACAAAATCTGTTGTAAATTTTCCACAACCAAAAAATAGCTGCTTTTCATAGTAAATTTATTCCAAATTTCTTTAACCTTACAGAATCATTAAATCAGTTGAAAAGAAAAAATGTACCTTTTGTGTGAAATGCGGAACAAGAAAACACTTTTCAAAAATTAAAAGAAATGTTACATAATCCTCCTGTCTTGCATTTGCCAAATTTCTCTGAAGAATTTTTTTGTACTGTGATGCAAGTTTCGTGGCCTTGTGGGAGAATTTTAATCAAAAGAAAGACTTATTTTGTGCCAATAGAATACGCCAGTCAATTATTAACTCAGGCGGAACGGAAATTTACTATTTATAAAAAAAAAAAGAGTGTTTTAGTTGTATATGGACAATTGAAAAATTTTCAGATTTAGATCATGCTCCGTTTACTTTATTTAAGGATAACCAGGTTCTTAGCTGGTTGTTAAAATCACTAAGGTCAGCTGGTAGATTGGCACAATGGTTAGTGCGCCTCGCTCGCTTTAAATTTACAGTGCAGCATATAATGGGGATAGATAATTCTGTAGCGGATGCGCTGTCACACATGTATTGCAAAGACAAATTTGAGGCAGTGGAAAATGGGGCAGCTGTGGATAGTCCATTCTCTTTCAGTTTCTGCTGGTATAAATGCTTTGGAATTAAATACGTTGCAAAAGTATTCCAGTGCTTTTATTGATATAAAAGAACATCAAAATTCTGACACGGAATGTAAACAGATACTGTCTGAAATTAAAGACGGAAATTCTTATTACGTAGTTTATAAAGGATTTCCAGGAGAATGGACAAAAAGAAGCAAATTCAGAGTTTTTGTTCCTGAAAAACTAAGGACAATGGTTTTTAAATATTATCATGAATCCTTTTACGGGGGACACATGTTGAAACTAAAATAGATAAAATACGAGGAGTTCGGCCGCTTTGTTTACGTTGGACGCCATGTTGTATAGTTCTGTAATGCTGTAATAAAATAAACAAATGCGAATACGCAGTCACGTCTTCTGTGGATGTGTAGATGTTACCGTAGGTTAGTTGGCCTATATTTGCAGTACTGTGCAGTTTGTGGCGAGTTAGTGTTGCTGTGCAGGTGAGTTGTGACGTCCGAATTTGACTGTGTGAAGGCTTGTGATTTAAGAATGGAGGGTGCAGGTACGAATGCTTCTGTGCGTGATAGTCTTCTATGTAGCGGGTGTTACCTGGATGTTAGCCAGTTTTTGAATTAACATTGTTTTGGCTACTACTGTGATTATTTAGTAGATCATAGTATGTTGTCGAATGAGGTAAGGTGCAATCATGCACAACGGTAGAATTGGACGAGGACAATGAATTTTTTCGCTGTCAGAGAACAGTTAGGACCCGTGTCTGTAAGAAATATACAAAGATGCTTTGCAATTTAAGAAAATATTTTCGGTACGGCACATGTTTTGGAAAAAGTAAATTAAGTGTGGCGCTGATTTGTAAAATATTTTTTTCTTACTATTCGACATTCTTGGACCAAGTTTATTAGTAGAATGTGTCATTTAGGTACGGTTACACACACTAATATACAAACCCTTGACAACATACCACAAAATGCAACAACCTGTCATATACATATACATAATAAAACATACTGAAAGTATTTGAGTTTACTCACCTAAGTAGGCTGCGTGTACAATTTTCCAGTGGCAAGTAGAAAGTGGTGCATGCAATCGCGTTCGTTGGGGTACTGGTGGCGAAACATGAACTCTCGGTACCCCACCAAGGGCGGCATCCTCCTGCCATACCGAGGAAGACAGAAGACAGTGCCTCACATCCAGCCCCACACACACTATTCTTTGGGTGTTCGCTCCTGTATCTGGATCAACTAAGTTGAATGACAATAGTCAATTGTAATTGCTGTAATGCCAACAGTCAATTGTAATTGTTGTTCCAGACTCTATGAATTGCTTGATTATGTTCAGAAGCGTCCTGCTAGTACGATCTTCGAAAGGAACAAGATATATACTATAAGTAAGTCTCTTGATCCCACCGAAAACCAAACCCACTGCCCCTGGACGATGCGACACTCATTATGCTTGCGCTTCCCCAATTTAGCCTCGTCTATCTCAATGAAAGAGTTCCCCCGATTTTATTCCTTGTCTCACGCATACACCAGTCAATCATCACCTCGCAACAAAAGAACAACCAATCCAAGACGGGAACCATACTAATATGACACATTCTACTAATAAACTTAGTGCGAAGATATGGAATAGTAAGAAATAATTTGTTAGTTTACAAATCAGCACTACACTTAATTTTCTTTGGTAATTATTAAGTTTAGGGGCTTTTCTATAAAAATTATTCATGGAAAATGGTATATTTCCACTCTTCTAATGATGCAGAACACGAATATACTAGGGGCATTAATGTCCGACTAATTTCGTAATATGTGCCCACCTAACCTAACAGAACCTGACCCCACGATGAGTGAATCATTATTTTACATTTTTAAACTAACCTAGGATTGTTGGATTTTACACTAACCTAGGATTGTTGGATTTTACACTAACCTAGGATTTTTGGATTTTACACTAACCTAGGATTGTAGGGTTTTGCACTAACCTAGGATCGTAGGATTTTACACTAACCTAGGATGTTTGGGTTTTACACTAAAGTACTAATGTAGGATTGTAGGGATTTAAAGGAACCGTAAAACCCACCAAAAGAATGTAAATTGACTCACATAGGTAGGGGGCTGGTATAATTCCTCTGACGTTAATAGACGTAAAGAAACATATTTTGCAAGTTTTTAAAATATGTTCTACTTATTTTAACATTACGCCCTCTTGAATATGAACAAGATAAGCTGTGCAGAACCCATTAATGCAACTTTTGTTGGTCTAGGATGTTTCGTTCAGAAACGTAAACAAACTCGCTATACTGCTCATTTCGCAATTTTGTTCAATTTTTTAAAATATGTATTACTTATTTTGAAGCTACGCCTCTAGTATATTCGTGTTCTACATGATTAGTAGAGTAGAAATATATCAGATTTAGAATTTTTTTTTTGTGTTTTTCAGAAAAGCCCCTAAACTTAATAATTACCTTAAACAGTAGTGACCAAAACAATGCTAATTCAATAAACCGGCTAACGTCCAGGTAACACCCGCCACATAGATGACTATAACGCACGGAAGCACTCGTACCTGCACCCTCCATTCACACGCGCAGCAGCACTACACTCGCCACGAACAGCACAGTACTGCATATACCGACCAACTAACCTATGGTAACGTCTACCCATCCACTGCAGACAGGTGACTGACAATTTGCATTTGTTTACTTTAGTACACCATTAAAGGGCTATAGAACATGCCATCCAGCGTAAACAAAGCAGCCGAACTCCTCCTATTATATCTATTTTATTTTCAACGTTCTGGTTATTCTATCATTATGCCTATAGGCCTAATGTATGAGACATATTTTCTCACAATTTCTTCAGTAGTAGCTATTTTCCTTTTGTTTACTTCTCGGTTAAGGGGCCCATAGNTATAGAACATGCCATCCAGCGTAAACAAAGCAGCCGAACTCCTCCTATTATATCTATTTTATTTTCAACGTTCTGCTTATTCTATCATTATGCCTATAGGCCTAATGTTTGAGACATATTTTCTCACAATTTCTTCAGTAGTAGCTATTTTCCTTTTGTTTACTTCTCGGTTAAGGGGCCCATAGNTGAGACATATTTTCTCACAATTTCTTCAGTAGTAGCTATTTTCCTTTTGTTTACTTCTCGGTTAAGGGGCCCATAGGGAATTGAAGTGCCAAATTTCGGGCCCAGTAATTATCCAGTTTAGCTGCTTTCATGAACAAAACGTCCTAGACCAACAAAAGTAGCATTAATGGGTTCTGCACAGCTTACCTTGTTCATTTTTACAAGGACATAATGTTAAAATCAGCAGAACGTATTAAATAAAATAGTTAAAAGTACTAGTTGTTCGCCGCTGTTTAAGTCANGACATAATGTTAAAATCAGCAGAACGTATTAAATAAAATAGTTAAAAGTACTAGTTGTTCGCCGCTGTTTAAGTCGGACGTTACGATTTTTGGTGATGTCATGATTCCTGCCATCACCTTATTGGCTTGTGGTGAAAACGTCATGATACCTTCCGTCACTTATTGGCTTGTGGGAATTTTTGAACAGCACAGTAGCCGTTGTGTCGTTGCCGGGGTGATTTGTGCTGTACCAATCCGGCGGATTTAAAAACGGAGAAAGCAAGAACGAGTGCTTCAGTGCGTTATATTTGCCTATGAGCGAGTGTTTCTGTGCGTTATATTTGCCTATGAGCGAGTGTTTCTATGCGTTATATTTGCCTATGAACGAGTGCTTCAGTGCGTAATATTCGCCTATGTGGCGTTGTAGTAGACCATGGTGTTTCATCGAGTGAGGTAAGTTTGAATTGGCTGAGGACCCGCCGCCTACCTAGATGAGTTAANTGCGTTGTAGTACACCATGGTGTTTCATCGAGTGAGGTAAGTTTGAATTGGCTGAGGACCCGCCGCCTACCTAGATGAGTTAATTAATATGCTTCCGGTTTATTTTCGGTTCCTTTAAATCACTAACATCCTAGATTAGACTAAATTTGTAGATTAGTTTAAAACCCTAACATCCGCGGTTACTTTAAAACCCTACTATCATAGGTTAGTTTAAAATCCTATAATCCTACGTTAGATTAACTCCCTCCAATACTAGGTTAGTTTAAATATGTAAAATAGTGATTCACTCATCGTGGGGTTAGTTTCTGTTAGGTGGGGACAATTACGAAATTAGTCATACGTTAATGACCCTAGTATATTCGTGTTCTGCGTAATTAGTAGAGTGGAAATATACAACTTTTCGGGGTTTTTTTTTTCTGCAGAAAAGTCTCTAAACTGGATATTTACCTTCGGGCCCTTAAATTAAGGTCTATCGTGAACAGTTTAATGGATCACTTAAAGTAGGTGAAACAGTCAGAATCCATAAGTGCAACTTACTGTAGATTTAAGTGACCCTTAAATATTAGTGGATGTTGGTGAAACCGGACGCAAATCCCGATCTTGGACCCCTAAATTAAGGGGTACCTAGGGCAGTTCGCATCTTTAAGAACCAGTTACTGCGGATTTAATTGTTCCTTAAAATTTAGGGTGTGATGGTGGAACTGCCAATTTATATGAATTACCCATTACAACACTGATTTAGTAAATGATATATTCACTTTACCTTATGTTGACAAATATCTAAAGGCGACAACACTAACAATTCTTTCGCATCTTCGAAAAATTTATCTTCCTTAGATTTAACTTCAGGAGATACAATAAATGCTTGAATTTCAGTGCCTGTATTCTCATAACTAGATGAAGGCGTTAACCAGTTCCATAATGAGTACGAAGAACGAAAAAAACCAGAAAAGAAAAATAACCACCACAAACGTTTTGAAATAAACATTTCTACAAACAAAATAATTGAATCTCTCTCCAACAACAAATGTATCACAGATCTCTTTTAAACGCTATTTGGCGGCACAATCATCAACAACATAAACATCAGGTTTTTTTAAAGAAGAAATTATTATGGCCTCAGGAACACACCAACGGCCAACATCGACGATTCCAAACAAAACACACAATAAGAACGAAAAAATCTTCATAAGAAGGAATAACCAATAATCATAGGTCCATTTAACACACGACAAACAGTAAAAAGGTACGAAAAACATTTATTGTGCTAATGTGGCCAACAGCGAAGTCCACGGCCAAAAACAAAAACAGTAGGCAGACAAATAGAGAATAATGAAGGAGAAATACTAAACGGGATCACAAAAAATACTCTTCTCTGTAGAGGCCCCGTAACCATGGAAGGAAAGAAAACCCATGGAACAGGGGATATCAAGGAAGGAGTGAGCCGGTCACCGAGGACATCTAAAAGGACGCCAAAATCTTAAGATCATATAACAATACAGTGTGCAAGTAAAACCGATTAAGAAAATCAGAAACTACCCGAGGGTTATGAAAAAGTACCGAAGAGTAAGAGACAGGAAAAATCACACGAAGCATACGAAGAGCAACATACAACGGACTTCTACTGCCGCCAGTGAAACAATGAAACAAAATATGAGTCAAATCTGCATGAGGTGCCCCACATACACATGAAGTATTAGGGACTATATGAAGTTTATACAAATGAGACTGGGATGCAGTATGACCTGAAAGGAGACGAAAAGAAGTAACAGCTTAACTGCGGGAACTACAATGATAATATTCTTGCCGAGAATATGTGAGAAATAATCGTGCATATAAAGTATAAGAAACCGAAGTATAAGTTTCCCATGTCTGTTTCCAATTCCGAAAAGGTTTCCTTGTAAATTAGGGATTAAAACCGAAAAGGAAAGTAGGGGCTTCGAGACATCCTGTAAAGAACTCAATTTCGCAAGTTTATCCACAATCTCATTCCCCTGAATCCCGACATGAAAAGGACAGGAATATTTAGTTTATTATGTGCATTACATATTGTGAAATTAAGTTTAATTCGGTTAGGTTTGCTACATTTCAAATAAATTCACACTACAAATCAATGCAACTTGTGGCGGTAACAGTAATATCTGTGCAGGAGTATGACTAACTATGGCAGCATCAATATTAAAATTAATAAGGTAGTGTTTTACAATATTATTAGTTTCTAACATTGTTATTAATAATGGCAAAACCAATAATTACAATGAATATAATCCTAACCATTTTTCGTAATTATCATAATTCTGTTACAGTGAAAGCAGTTGAATTATTATAGGCCCACATATAATATATTAAAATGTCACAAGTAGACTTACATAGTGCACAAATACTGCAGTTAAATTTTCATAGTTTAATATTTGAACAGCATTCTTTGAATACTGCAAAAATTGGAGCAAATTTTTTAACTAGTAATGGAATCTGCCAACAAGATACCACAAGCTTGATACTTGTGTGAAGGCTGTAGCTAACCTAGAGTTATAGCCTAACTATGTGTGCTGTTATTCTATCACCTAAAAATTCATCAAAATAAATGTATTAAAAATATGCACATAAAGTAACCTTATATGGCTGAAAATGTACATAGAAACTCCTACCCTGCCACTCAAATCAAATATGTAAAGAGAAATAATAACAGTTTTGGACCAAAGTGTGGTAAAAACTAACAAATAACAAATTTAAAATAAAAATTTAATTAACTTGCCTGTTAGAAAATGGTTGGAGCACATACTGGGTGTATTTTAGTGTGTGTAATGTCGAATAAACAACTATTGCATTCAAAGTGTCTTCTATTCTCTTTAACTGTTTATTTTTGCCATTGTCAAAATTGCAAACAGATAATACGGCAGTTAAAACTTACGGCAGTGTATAAATTTCACAAATAACATCGTTTTGCAAATAATATCCCTGTCATAAAGAAATATTCAGGATAACTATATTGTCTACCAAATTCATTATATATAATAAAGTCTTAAAATATATATTCTGTATTTTTAGTTTAATATGATGCAGCAAATAGACGATGCTTTCTAACAGCTCATTTTCATCTTAGGTCATCCTGCCAAAAAAGGCCGAATTTACTGGACTCACTGCGCAAACATCGTTTCACTCAACTTCATGTGCAAACTTACACCAGCTTACAAAATCAGAGAAATCTGGCGTGGCTGCACAGCCCAGCACTACACAGATGATGGTTGAGTGAAATGAAGTTTATGTTAGTTTTTCCAAAAAGGTTTTTATCTAACATGATGTTCCGCAGGGATCCATTCTTGGACCACTACAGTTTTTTTATATCTATTAATGATTTGCCTCCATTGATCTAACGAATGTTTTAACTGTCTTTTTGCAGATTACACCACTATTTTATTTCATAATGAAGACGAACAAACATTCATAAGAACTATAAATTATGTTTATAATATACTTAAAGACTGGTTTTCAGATAATAATCTTACTCTAAACACAGACAAAACAGTTTTCATAAAAATGCATTTCCAATAAGCAAAGGGATTAAAATATACATGTTAAATATGGAAATGACATCATAAAAGAATGTAAATCGACAAAAAAATTCTGCTTACAAATTGATAACCACCGAAATAGAAATTCACATACAAATAATATTATTCCTAAATTAAGTGGAGCTTGCTTTGCACTACCAAATTTATCGAGTATTGTCACTTCATATTCCATTAAAAAAGTTTATATTTCATATTTATAAACGATAATGTCTTTTGGAATCATGTACTGGGCATCTTCACTACAAAATATGCATATTTTTCGTCTTCAAAAAAGAGCATTTAGAATGGATGCCATTAGTGTGACATCAAACAACGCTTCTGGTTCCAAACATGATTTTTGTTACCCTTGTGTTTAGATGCTGATGTATTTTGCGGTAGCCTGTAAGCATTACAAAATTCGACAAACATGTACATTTTATAGTTTTCCAAAGGTAGTTAAAATAAAGAAACTCTAGATAAAGCCAATCTTGGCTACTCTTTTGTGTTTATGTTTTTTTTTTTCAGCTCAAAATTAAGGAGGCTCATAACCTTACCCGACGGCATTGTACAGAGTCGTATATATCATCTGTAGAAATTATTTCCAGAAACAAATATGCCATGTGTATGATATAAACGAAATAAGCAATACTTTGTAACATTAATTTTCACCTTTGCAAATGCATAGGGTTTGGAAACATATGCTTTTACCCCAAGTACTTCACCCATGTTTGTTTACTATCATTTTCATGACAAATGCATCACTAATAAGATTCGAAGTTTACAAGTAAAATGTATTTTCCCCGACTACTAGAGGACCACCTATTCAAGTAGGTTGAAAAGATAATTTATTAGTGCAAACTATGATACAAATAAAGAAATGCGATAACTGTAGAACCAGCTGATGTATCAACTGGTGTAACTGTAATTTCCAAGATATAAATAAGGCCGAACATTGTCTACTTGGGTGGGCTACTAAAGTAGAGTCATTGCACATGCGAGATGTCGCAGTTTTGACATGTTTTCTTATCATAAATTGTTGCTATTATTTATGATGATTTAAGAAATCACTTATTCCAGATTCTTTGTGCAGAAAGAACAAGTTCTGGTATGTTAAATTAGACTATTGCAGCTAAAGGTAATTGGTGTGAAAACATGAAGGCTCCTAGAGCGCGACATGGCACTTGCAGACCCCTTGAGATACTCGATGGCGATTGAATCTGGCGATCACATGCGGCACGAACTATGGCGGCAGGCTGCTCGCCCGCACTACATTCTGCTTGCCTGTAATTTGCTGCAATTAAAAGACACATGTGCTTGCTTGAATTAAAATTGACAAAGTAAATATGCAAATATTAACTGAATAAAAACAATAACAATTGAAACTTGGATGGCTTGAAATTAGAGTGAAACAACTGAGGTAAAAAAATGTGTGAATTTGAGAATTACTAAATAAGAACCATGAAATGCTAGTACATGTAACTGTGTACACTATTCGGCAATATAATTAACTTGAGTTAACCAAAACTTGTGAGTTCTCATTTATGTTGGAGGCATCCTTCAATTATAAGGTAAAAGGTAATATTAATGTGTGCTGGGGAGCCTGAATACCCTGGCTATATATTATGTTTTCCTGTAAATTTGTACTGTGTGTGTCAGGGGATACAGCCTTGTGGTTGTTCGGCTCACGATCCTGAGAACTGTGACTTCGAGCTTACCCAGTGATCTGGTGCACATTCTATTCGAAATATGAGTATTGTGTAATATTCTGACTTTTCTTAAAGTAGTCGCCGGACGACATCTGCATTACTACCACGACTGCTCATGTAACGTCAGGTTCATGCCGCTTACATCTGTAGTTTTTTGTGTTTTTACTGTCTGAAATGTTAAAACCAACAATTGTAATGAATTGTGAGAGTTTATGGAGTTTATGATAGTTACAATAAAGGTGAATAAGTCCTATATATTTTATCAGCAATAAGTCACCAAGGAGGTGTATCACCTGGCTACATGGATGAGAAACTTTGGTGCTGTTCAGTTTATTGATTTAATGGTTTGTATACAGGATGATTCTAAAATCATGGGACAAACATTGAGTGGTGGTAGAGCTCACTAAAACAAACAATTATTGTATAGGAATATATGGGCGGGAGTGACATGTTGAGGCACAAACACAAAAATAACACATGAAATGAAACACATTGTTTATTTACAACGTCGCTGCTTAATGCCTTTTTACAGCAATGTTTATAATAATTGCTCAAAATTGCTACCACCGACAGTAATGCAAGTTTGGTAGCGTCGGTGGAGTGATTGGCGAACAGATTCAAATACGCTGGGTATTTCACGCACACCACCATTGTCAGCTAATCACGCCATTTGTAGAGGTCACCAAGCATGCGTGACATTGGTGGATGCATTTCCAGCAACTGTTTTAACATTTTCTGTACGGAATCACTGGTTAAGTATGCTGCTAATGAACATTTTATGTTTCCGTTAATGTGTTATGTTTTTGTGTTTGTGCCTCAACGCATCACTTCCGCCCATATATTCCTATACAATAATTGTTTGTTTTAGTGAGCTCTACCACCCCTCAATGTTTATCCCATGATTTTAGAATCACTCTGTATAGTCATATGTAAACTTGGAAATTTTATTAAGTGCAGTGAATTGTACTGTCTTGTATTGCATGTTGGTGTGGAAATTACAGTGCTTGCATACTGTCAACAGTGAGCCATATCAAATGGAGAATACATAACCAAACTAGACCTTACTTCACGACAGGTGAATCACAGGATGTGTGCTAACATGCTATATCATGCCAAAAAATACAATAAGGACTAACAGGAATAAATTACAGTAGTTAATTTTTTTTAGTTTAACCGCAGCAAATGCAGAAGTTCTAATTTAACTTTCCAATTGGGGAATCATTGATAATATGTGTGCCAATGCGCTATCGCATGTCGAAATAAGGGAAAAATAACTTACAACATTAAATATTATTCTTATACAATTTAATTACCACATTTTATTCCTGCTAATGCCATCTGTGATTCACCTATTATGAAGTTATGTTTTGTCCTCTTGCTATTAAATAACTTGAATTACATTCATTTTACACAAAAATCAATTGTTTTTCACCACGATTTCCTTATTTTTTAATGCCCTAGCCATTTTCGCGTTTCATAGTATGTACTGTGAATATTGTGATATCCACATGAAATTTGTATTCAGCTGATTACCATGTTAATACAACAGCTTTCTAATTTTTTTTTTTTTTTTTCAATTTTTCAGTGAAAGCAACGATTCTTACAATTGCCAAAATATTTGCCACGCAAACCGTACACAGAACGACACTTACAACTGTCACTAAAAGTAAACTTTTTCATGTAACACACTACAGCAATTTCAAATGTAGTTATATATGAATTGTTAGCTCTCCTGTACAGTCAAGGAATCCACCCCTCCCTGAGTATTTACATTTGTGCAAAGGGACCACCAGGATTTTTTAAAGGTACGTGAGTGCCAATCTAAAAACACAGTACATAAAGAAATGGGGGTTTGGTGATTTAAACAATAACCATCTCTTGTAACAGCACATGCAATTAACATGCAGTAACACAGGCCAATTCAAACCCTAAATAATGTATTATAAACAGAGGCCCACAATGTCTTCCATATCAGAATACAAGAAATTGAAACAAGCATGAATAGTCTTTAAACATTACCTCCAATAACCTTAAATTACACTTCGACCAGTGCTACATTGGGAATACAAAGTTCTTAAAAAATTAATTTAACATAATATCATAGTCAAAAGTAAACTCATACCTGTGGGAAGCCTGTTATATCAAAAAATGATCTCTGGCAAGCAGCTATTACTTCCAGTGTTGCGGGAAATTTTATAATGCGGCGAGCTAGCAGAGCAATGGCCACCGAAACAATCGCCACAATTCTTCTTACACTTTGACGTGGTCAAGCAATGGTTCGGAGAAATACTGGTCCCTAGTTGGGAAAACTAACTTTACGCGTGGTGTTACCAGAGCTGATGATGTAGGAAATATGTGCCCGGCACCACAGCCCTGCGGTGAGCTGATGAAATGAGGTTCGTTTCGGTCATCAGCCAAGGGGACTCTGGTTAACACTCCATCACATGTGATGTCAAGGCTGTAGGATGCCTCGCACACCTTAATTAAATTACAAATGAAACACTTACAATGCTTGTGGCGTTATTTATTCTTTGCGACTCTTTAATGAACACAAATTACATCAGTACAAAACAACGCCTTAACAGCCCTTAAACGGCGAACACGTGGCTTTATAATGTGAAATGTGAAATGTGATTGCGTTAAAACTCTCCGATAAGAGTAACATTGCTCTCCTCTCGGCACTATAACAAATAAAATGAATGATCTGGTTCATGAAGTGAAGTCTATTGCAGTGAATATGAGTTCAGCTTAAGATGTCGGCATCGAGGGCCTTTGCGGAGCGAGAGACTTACACATCTTGATGTGTTCAATTACTGAAGAGAACTGGGCGGAAGCATAGCCAGGCTTCTGCTACCTGAGTGCAGGCGACGTCAAGCGGCGAAACGATGAAGCACAATATACACTAAAAAAAATGATTATGAGATGGAAGTGACATGAATTAAACTAACCTAAAACACATCACTTTTCCTTATAAAAATACACAATAAAAATGATTATATTCATTCTAAACGTTTCCATTGTACCAGCCACAGTATTGCCAAGTGTACAATGTTAAATACCCCTGGCTGTGGCTGTGTCGACTGTCTTTCATGATGACAATTATGATATCAATTATATACACTGATACAATTAATAACACTGAATAAATACCCTGATGCAATTGATAACACTGATGCAATTAGATGCCCTGATTGAATACACTAATGCTATTATGAACACTGCTACAATTATAAATACTGATGCAATTATGAACACTGATGCAATTAAAAAGACTGATGCAATTAGATACCCTGATTGAATACACTGATGCTATTAAGAAAACTGCTGCAATTATGAACACTGATGGAATTATGAACACTCTCACTCGTGTCCACAAACCTGTCGGTGTGGTGTGTCTGGTGTAGTGGTACTGAATATGGGAATCAGAGTGGGCACAAAAGGAGCTCGTGAACGTGCAGCTCACGTCAACTTGTCTGACTTATTGGCTTAAATCGGCCTCTTCATCTTCATAATTCCCTCTTGTGTAATATCGCAAAGTAGTCGGTACTTGCTTTTCTGGTGAAAATTTCAAACATCTACTGTTTAAGGCCATTGTAAATTTGTTTACACAAATACTAAAATTTTATGTCAATTTTCTTTGGAAAATCTGTACCTTTGCTTAAATAATTTGTCATCATATGACTCATAAATATACTTTCGTTCGAGATATATTTTACATTTCCCTATTTACATTTACTACACCGGCCACTGCTCTAACTATATCTTACCTCCTGAATCTTAAACCCAAAGAAATAGTCCAGTTTCATTACTACCCTTAGTCGATACTAAAAGTTAGTATAGTCTAATGGTAGATGATCCTCGGACTAAAACTAATACCACTCTCTTAATACGAAAAGATTTTTTTGGAGGATGATATTTCCTTATTCTGGACTAAAACCGACTATGAAAAAGGCACTTCTAATATAGACATTAACCTGAAGAAAATTTACAAAAAGTAACTAAAGAAATACTGTTAGATAATGAAGCCCAGTGGGGTGAAAAAATTGTGTATGCTTCTGCAACTGGATGTTCACAAAAAATTTAGGCTGAGGAATTAAAATTCGTTAATATAAAAAATTATGTCACCTATAATATTTTTTATACATGTAATGAACATAAAAAATATAACTTTTGACATACCAATCAATTAAAATAACTAGAAATCTATAAATATATAACGATATAGCAAATTGAAAAACGAATTTTACTACCATTATTATAAAATATAATTAAAACATTATTGAAGGAAAAAACAGTCTCTGCTTTAAAAACCGGGTGAATTTGAACATTTTTATACCAATATTAAGAGTAATTGGAGCTTTGATAGAGGAGATAGTAGTATTTATAATACTGTTGACCAAACTAGAAAAAAAGAAAGGATTAAAAGAAAAGAAAACGACCGTATTTAGATATAGGAAACAAAGATGGCGAAAGAATTGTAGGAAGGAAAAAGTGAGGATGATCCAAAAATACTTTTTAATAATTCCATTATCAAATATAGATATAAAAAATTATATAAAAACTTAAAGATATCAATTTTTAGAAATGCTTATATGATCTATAACTTACTAAATAAAATTAATACAAATTAATGTGAATTGGATGGCTTGACCCAGGTCATTGGCACATTTAAGCATTGGTAGCTGACTGTAAAATGTGTTTGGTGGATGAAAGGCTTTGTTTGCAAGAACTAGTAGTTAATTTAAATAAGCCAGATATGGGTACAGCAGTGTTTGTAAGCCTGAATTCAAATGATGTTGCTATAGTCTTAATTTTCCAAAAAAAAAGTGAAGGCAATTCCTTGGACAATTCAGGCGATTGCTTGAATGCTGCGGTTTACCACAGTAGGGTCACAAAACATAATTAAAAATTAAAAACAAAACACAGTTGTGGATGTTGTAGAATCTGTAGTCACATAGTGATTTGCAATTGAAATAAAATCAGCCCATATTAATATAAAATCATTTGTAGGCATACTACGTTAAATAATATCCTACAGCATATGTTAAAAAGTAAAGTTGAGAAAAATTGTTATTATATAAATAATTGCTTAAAAAATAGAATCAAAAAAGCAATAACATTTAAAACTCTTGCTGATGTGCCGAATGATAGATTTAGTAATATATATTTTTTCATCATAAAGCATCATTCATAATAAAACAGCATGGTACATCACATAATATAGGTATGTTAAGTTGGTTTATGCATAAGAAATTTTTTAAAGGCAAAACTGTGCCGTAATACAGTCTAAGTACTTTAAATAGAGCTATTTACACATTGAGGAGTACGCCTTGACATAAAAGTGAAGCTTTTTGTTCGAATTTTTATTTATTTTGCTTTTGATTAGTGCCAATCATTAAAATCTTGATATTCGTGTACTTTGACCATATAAAGCAGTAATGTTTATATTGGTGACTGGGATAGTTCTATAAACGAGCAATAATAATAGCGTATTTTATTTTGTAGAAAAATAAAAACTATTAAAATATACAATTTTAAATCACCAAACTTTTAACTTCTGATTGCGCACCAGCTTTTTGTGATAATGCACTGACACTTCCATTGAGGAAATGAACATATACAAATATACACACAAGACACTAGAAAACATAATTACTCTAATTCAATAACTTGCATAAGAAAAGTAAACATAGAAAGAAAATGCATTGGTAGCAAAATGTGAAAGCGACTTAATTTTGTTTAGACTCGGGGCTGTATTTATATTCCCTGAAATAAACATGATGTGTTTAACCTGCAATTGAGCAAGGCCAGCCTAAAACCTCCTGGCACCAAAGTGGACTCGTCCACCACAAGCCACCTGTTGCCAACCTATATTAAGTGAAAATAAGGGTGTGAGTGATTTCTGTACAAATTATTTCAACTGTGTAATATGTATACAAACCAGCTATAAATGCAAGTGAATTTCAGTAGTGATGGTTTTCACTTGGAACACATGGCTGTTACAGCTGGTGGACAAACACCCTTGGAATTCGAGTAAAATTAAAATAAGTGTCTTATTTAAAAAGGTTATTGTAATTATGTTTTTTTTCAAGAGAAATGCTTTTATAGTCAGCCTATTTGTGTTAATAAAATAAAGCAACATTTAAATTGCAACTGTCCGAATCTTAGTACATAAAATTTAAAGTATTATTTTCAAATAGGTATAATGATTGTGTAAATTTAAATTAGGGAATTTTCTGCATTGTTATTGTGTACTTTGTAGGTTTAAGTATAGTTTTCGTCATTAACGTTTGCACATGGTGGCTAGTGGCAGGGGGAGCACCCCAAGGCAGGGGGAGGACGTGCATGTGAGAGGCTCTCAACTTTTTCTGCAAATGAGTTAGTTTGCAATAGTCTAATAAATCTGGAACTTTTTCGTTTTCAACCTCAAGCCTCCACCAGTCATCCCTTGTACTTCTCTGGTACATGGGAGCTTATATTTATCATTTTTGGACATATCAATCTGAGTACACTGATGTTTGAACTGACCATGCAGTCAGCCATTTTAAAAATTGTGTAACCACATGCCAAGCACACTTTCATAATTTCTGCTTAAATTTTTTTTACCCAGTGTGAAAATAGTAAAGAATTTTACGAAATGTTAATGGTGCAATGCTCATGTATGTCATACCATGTGGCTCCATGTATCAACACACTCATGTTATCGACCATGCCCTTAAGTGCTTAATTTAAACTCCTTTTTACCGCATTGTACAAGGGAGGTAGCTGGGGTAAACGAGATACTTTTACAATTGTTTCATTAATATTACTCACAGATGGAAACTAAAGTAGGGGTTACTGCAGCAGATGAATGACTCGCTGCGACCAGCTTCCTACCCCAGCAGAGGTCTAAATGAGACTGAAGCATAGCGTACACAGAAGGNATGAATGACTCGCTGCGACCAGCTTCCTACCCCAGCAGAGGTCTAAATGAGACTGAAGCATAGCGTACACAGAAGGCAGCTCGTGTCTACTGGCTTCGGGAGCTCGCTCGCACAAAACACTTCAATACTATACTAGACAAATATAAGACATAGTGACAATAAGTTTACCTTAACTTAGTTTTCAGTGCTTTTGCAAGCACCTGGGGCACCTTAAAAAAAGTAACAGAAGCTCATATAACACAACAGCCGTCTACTGATGTCGATGTTGTCTTTTATATTGAATTATGCAAATTTAATTCACTGACCTCTAGCACTCAGCACAAGGATGGTAAAAATAATTTATGAATTTATTAAGGCGACTGATGTAATTCAATATTGGTTTTTTTACAATTTTTAATTCCCCTTTGGTATCGCTTTTACTCAGCCATTTAATCATGGATCTTGCACAACCATTTATTGCACTCCTGCAAAATCCCCTCCCCCCTTTTAGAAAACCGCCACTGACAACAAACTCCTGGTAATTATATTGTTAATTTATTTTCTCACCTAAAAAGTGGCTCTGTTGACATTGGTTGTACCTTCTGTCTTCCAGAAGTGTTGGCTGTTGGTTTCTGGCTTTTGCTATGCCGGCAAGCGTTTTCGGCCTGCCTAGTTTGGTGCGCTCATGACACCCATGTACTCTGCTGGAATGCCATCACTGTGCTGGTGGTCTGGTGCATGTGTTAGATTCAGACTTAGTGAAGTGAGAGGAGGGAGTACAACAATAACCACCCCTTCTGGCCAGATAGCACAAACCTTACTATGTGTGCCCTTTCATGCTCTGGCTGTTTGTGAGGTACCTGGACTGCAGCAGCCCTGGTGTTCTCTCATTGGACTCGCTCGCAACTGGTACTCTAGGATGTTCGACTCATGCCTGAAGGGCCCAGGTTGGTTCTGTCGTGTCTGTTGTTCCTCCTCTGCCAGTGAGAATCGCCATGGTGCTCTACAATGGTACTGTGGTCTGTGAGGGTGGTGGTTACTATGCTGCCATTGCTTCTGATGCATGCATTTCACCTGCGGTCTCCCCTGGGGAAAAACTCCTTGGTGTGCTGTGCGTCCATCGAGGTATCGGCATACATTGTTCTTTCTCTGGTTCTTTGACAGTGAACATGAAGCATGCATCCTGGAGTGATATTTCGGCGTCCTAGTAGTGGCCTGGCTGATGATCTACAGGATGCTCCTCCCCTTCCTTGGGTTGGCTAATGATTGATTCCATTGCCCTTTCTCTCTGTCCCGGGAACAGCAACGTAGTCACTTTGTCCAACACTGATGGCCGGCTCACCTCCCCTGTGATGACGAAATTCTTCTTAAATCCAGTGCTGGACTTTCTCTAGATGCTTCCTGTATTGTTTACAATTCCTTATCGTCCCATGGTCTAATCTCCACCCAACTGATGTTATATCGGTGCTTTTTCCTGTGGCAACCCATGTCATCTACCACTATATATGGTGACCTTCCCACCTTGGACTTGACTGTGTACAGACATGTCCAGCAGGTTGCTAACCCGGTGTAGAACCTTCTATTCCCATTATACAAGGGGTGGCTTCTCATGTAGACCACCTCCTGTGGTTGGATCGGTGTCGGTCGCTTGCTGGTGATGAATATGGTAGTTTTTAAGTGCTGCTCTTGCCATCTTCATGCCACTTAAATCTGGTGCATACAACACATTCTCGTATGTTGTGTGCTCCATGGTTCTGGTTCGTCGCTCGCTGCTGCAGCTTTTATCTGCATTTCGACTTCTGTTGGGAAGTTCAATCTCTAGACCTGGAATGTTTTCCATCATGAAATCAAACGACTGTAAGAGCAGAGCCCATATAACCAGTTTGCCCCTTCTGTCTTGCATACTGTCTAAACATGGTTAGAATTGGTTGTCTGTCTGGAGTGTCAACTGCCATCCTTGTAGATACACTCGATGCTTCCGCACTGCCAGCACGGTCGCCAAACATTCCCTTTTATTACCAAGGTAACCAGTTCTCTATCTCAGAGAATTTTTGCAACACTTTTCTAGTGGCCAGTGGTTTGGATTCGAAGTTTTTCCTTAAGTGGTTGAGTTGTCCATAATTCCCCATTCCACTTACTATGTGGTCCAAGAAGTCTACTTCCCTCTTGCTAATGTGGCATTTTGTGGGCGAGATCATTGGATGGTGGCATGGCACTCCAATACCAAACTTAAGTGTGCATATGTTCCTACCAAACCCAAAAACAGATAATGATAAAATCTAAGTAGGCTGTTACGAATTATCCAATCATGCCCTCCAAGGCATGGCCCATCAAAATTGGAAGGTGGAGGGTATAGCTCTAAACTGAAACTGCTGCACATCAGGGGTGCTGAATGTGGTTTTCTCCTGGTCTTTCTGGTAGATGGGCACTTGTCAGTATCTGGATTTGAGATCTGGAGTCGAGATAATGCTGGCATCTTGAATGCTCTCCAAGGCTTCTTATATTCTAATCTTTATTGCTACGTTTAAATAGCGAAAGTCTACGCAGAACTTTTTCCCAACATCCTTCTTCGGCACCTAAACAATCCTGGAACTATAATGGCTAGTTGATGGCCCTATCATCCCATATATTAGCATTTAATTCATTTGTTTCCTGATCACCTGTTGTTCCTCAAACCCATATCCTTATGGCCTTTTGTACAAGGGTTCGACCCCTAATGTGGGAATGTTTAATTCTGCTACTGTGGTGGTATGCAGAGGTACAGAAAACGCGAATTTATCCTGTTGTTGGGACAATACCCTCCGAACACTCTCCCTGAAATCGGTTGGCACTGCATTCTGCAAATAATCTAACAATACAGGTTTCACTGGTGTAGACAGTGCATCGCTCTCCTGCTCCCAGATGTATCACTCGGGTCACTACCTCAATGATCGCTTCCTGCTCCTCCAGCCAGAACTTCCCAAGGATATCGCCTTCGGATGCCATCGACCAGCGGGACTGGCTACAGCCATTCCCGCTGGTCTGAGCTCGCTCCAGGCAACAACCCTGGTGCTTGGCGATCTCTCTCTCTATGTCTCAGTTGTCGCAGTCTTAGCGCTGGAGAGCACTATTTCCCAGCTGTAATGGATTCAGAGAGGTTGGTAGCGCCTACCCTTTTGCTGCGAGAACTGGCGCACATTAGGCATTCAAACACACTTTGCTCGATCATCACCAGTTCTGATGCGTGGATACATCTCCGATGCCATACCACCCTACATGTCACGCATACTGCCACCTCAAGTCCCATTGTAAAACAGTTTGCTGAATCACACATGTTATTGAGTCACCTGGTCATATCCATGTCCATTTTCCTTTCGATCTTAAGTGATTTGCACTCATGCTTTTCTGATAGGCTCAACTTACATATAATACCCCAAGCAATGTCCCCCATGAGCAAGTGCATATCCTGCTGCAGGGTGCACCATTCACACATCACTCTCTTCAGTGGAAACATGGTGCATGGAGATAAAACCTTCTTTAACTACACACTCATGTTGTATTGTCCTGTTACAAGATGGCAATGCTGTCTAGAGGGACCACTGGGATGTGGTGCGCAAGTTGGCCGCTCCATGTGCTACCAGTCGTGTCGTATAATGGTGTTTCTGACCAAGTGATGATTCTTATACGTGTTCTAAATACTGTGCCACCATCCAATATTTCTCATTGGTTGATTTTTGCCACCAATCCAACTATACTGGTTCCTTTAAAATATCATAAATACCTATTAAAATGATGCAATTCTTCATCTGTTGCCTTATACTGAATTATTGAGATAAAAATTAAAAGCAAAACATATATCTGGTCTTTTACCCAAAATCAGATACATCAAACACCCTGTTAGAATTTTCTAAGGTTTACTTGTTATATCATTTTCACATTTACACAGATTTATTTTCAGTTTTGTTTCAATTGGAATCAAAGATAGTTTACAGTTATCATACCTGAACTTTTTCAAAACTATCAGAGAATATTTGGTCTGACTTACTGTCATTAATTATTAATTTTTACCCAAGAGAATACTTTAATTATCCTTTATCTTTAAGTTAAAATACTGCAGTTAACTGAGACTGAAGGTTTTTTTATAAGTTTCTCACTAGGGCTACTAAAAATTATGTCATCTACAAACTGCAACAAATATTGTAACCCACCTACACTCATCATTGTATACACAAAATAATCATTTTTAGACCTTATAAAGCCAATAATACTAACACCAATTTGTTGACTCTATCATTCCAGAAGTTTGGTGCCTGCTTGAGACCAAACAAATAATTCTCTATTTAAAGATGTGGGTTTTACATCGAACTGTCCAAAGAAATGTGAATTATGATTTCCAATACCTAACAATGTTCTTGTAGATGTCATTATATCTACATGTACATATATACTACTCTTCTCTACATTCTCCTTTTGTGCAAAACTTATTGCAACTAACGTAGCATTATACCTGTCATACTCATTTCTTTCCAATGCTTTCATTGCATAGACCCACTTAGTATCTAAAACTTTTGCTTTTTCAGCTGCTTTTACTTCTTCCCAATTTTCATGTTTTGTTATTGACTCTAATGTCCTGTACATTGCTTTCAGCCACATTTAATTGCTGCCCCATCCCCCTTTTCCGACATTAAAACTTTTTGGTACATCCTCCAAAATACTCATGTTATATACCAGGTACATCTCATAATCATCAAACTTTTTTGGTATTCTAACATTATATTTTTGACAGATTTATATATTTTTTTCTCCTCACAACTACTGGGATTACACTTATATCATGTTTTTAAATCATATATATCACATAGTACACTTTCCACAACCTGTTTGTTTGACTTTTATCCTTCTACCCCCATCAAACTTTACATCTCGAGATACTATAATCTTACCTTTTTACAAATTCAACAACCTATAATTATTTTGAGCATACCCTACAAATATACTATTTTCTGCCTTCTTCTCAATCTTTGTATGCAATTCCTTTGGTACATGACTCTATGTAGTGCAACCAAAAACAATCAAGTTTTGAACATTTGGCTTGTACCCATATCAGACTTCAGCTGGAGTGGGACTTTGTATACTACTATTTGGACTACGATTCACAACTTATGCTGCTGTCCTAACATGTTCTCCCCAGCATTATTTTGTATTTATGATTTAGTTAACGTAGTATGTTTTCTCTCAAATGGACTCCTATTCTTTCGTTCAGCTTTTCCATATTGTTCAAGTGTGTAAGGGACTTCATAATCAATAATAATTTCTTTCCTCCTACAAAAATCAACTAATTCCTATGCTACATACTCTCCCCCATTGTCACATCTTAATCTTGACACACAGTACCCAAACATATGTTCTGTTATGTTACAGTAATCCTGAAAACACCCAGTTACCTCTTTTTTTTTTTTTTTGCCTTTATAAATTACACTGCTGTAAAATTTGAAAACTCATCAATGAGAGCGACAAAATATTTGTTGCACTAATATGAAGTGGGTATAATTTGAGCACATGAGACTGTATTACCTATTCATAATATTCTGTTACTCCTTTTTCTCTTTCCCAATAACAGCCTTGCTAGTTTTCCATTTATTCACTCCTCACAAGATTTCAATTGGTTCAGTTAAAGGTATATACTTATGGTTTTAACCATATATTGACTAACTTTTACATTTCTGAATAGCTTAAGTGACCTAACATCTTATGCCATAGCTTATTTTCCTCTCACACTACTTTGGTCACACAGTTTTCAACTATATGTACATGTATTACTAACTCATACAAATTATTTTTAACACACTCAATTTTGCATCCCTGTTGACATCATTCTACCTTAATACCTTGTAAGCCATTTCTAAACGTTTTACTGGCAGCAAATTCCTCTTAAGGATTGGAACAAAAAATACATTTTATTACAAATCCTCTACTTTTCTATCATTCAGTTCAAAAAAAAAATATAATTGTCCTACTCCTGTTGCCTCAATCGCACTTGTTTTTAGCCACAGTTATCTTAATAGACTTCTTTTTGCTACCATGTGATTTCTATATCCTGAGTACATGCAAAAACTAACTATTTGACTAACTGACACTATTCCCCACCTGTGTGATACAGAACGGTTAATAGAATCTCAGTTAATGTTACCAGGCACAGACTATAGGGTACCTTGACCGGAAACACTTTGCCTGCTCTGACGAGTCTCATTTCCAATTGTATCGGGTGGATGGACGTGTACGGGTGTGGAGACATCCACATGAATCCACGGACCCTACACGTCAACAGGGGACTGTTCAAGCTTGTGGAGGCTCTGTCATGATATGGGGTAACAAGAATATGTATTTTAGTGCTGTTTCCCAGTTTTCACTTGTAGTATAATTCATAACACTTAGGTCTTCTACTTTCTATGGCTCACTGAACTTGTATTTTCACATAGCTTGAGGAAGTACTGTTATATTGCCATACCACAGAATTTTATGATTTTTTTCACTGTTTTATAAAACTTAAGTGTGAATGTTTGTTAATTTTATTAAAATATGAATAAGCACTGTAATAATTGTAATTGGTGTATTTTTTTTAACATAAATAGTTGTTTAGCTAATAAGCTAGTTGCAGATTATTAAGTTAATATCTGCCATAATTGAACAACCTGACAGGTAAACAGCAACTATTTTGTTTTAATAGTACTGCAGGTCTACATCTTTCAAGAGGCCCATTTTTATGTTGAGTGTAAAACGTTTATCTAAAGATGCATTGCTGTTACGCATCATTTCAGAAAATATTAATTTTCTTATTTGTATTAGTGCCAGTGAAATAATAAATTTAGAATTTACATGTAGTTAAAAGTCTTATCTTCGTATTGAATAATCCATATTGTGTTTTACTGCCCAAGCGTTTAAATTTAGTACAGAAAAATCTCAACATAAAATAATTCCCAAAATATCTTTAAAATCTCCTATACGTAATATAACTAAGTGGTTTTCATTATGAAGTATAAAATTTCAAGACAGTTTGTATACTTTGTATAGGGATTCTGTTGTACGAGTATATCAAAGAGAATTTTAGGCATCCGGTTCAATCATTCGAACCTCTGAGATCATTCACTGCTGGCCAACCAAATTCACGCATCTGTCATAATTGCTGAACATCTAGATTTGAACTGGCTGATAGGGAAATTTTTAGATGTGCAACGTTGAGAAGTGCTTGGTCTGTATTAAGCAACACTGATGTTGCTATGTACTGCAAGCAGATTCATATAGATTCATATATGACCAACAGAAAAAATATAAAACTTGCTGCATTTCTAGATAGATATCAATAAAAAACATATTGCTAGGTAGAACACATATTTTTGTTCGTTATTCTACACTGACATGTGTAGAAAACACTTAGTGTGTCATAATTTAGCGAATTTTTTTAAAAATATTTGTATTTAGGTTGCTGAAGTTTGCTGTTCCAGTGAAATACTGTTTCTTTGAATAAAATATATACACATCAACTACTGTTGGCATTAAAACTGCAATGCACTTCCTTTTCTGTCCACTGTGAATTCTTCTTATTCCTCAAATTTTATTATATTAACATACATTTTGGAAAATGCACTTTGTTTTTATTTCAGGTTCTCTATAGCAAAATAATTATCTACCAATTACTTTATATCAGTGTGTAAAAAATATAGAATGTTTACATAGGTAAACAAAATTAAATTTTTCATTTGAGCATCAATTTGTTATATGGAAATGTACACTGCCCTTCATGAATTTGTTTATGTATGTAGTAACTTGATGTTTACTGATTGCTTACTCTCTATTGAGGAAACCAAAATATAAAGAACTTGATGTTCACTTTCAGAATGCTTTTTCATTGTAAACTGAACATCATAATGCATAATAGTTATACGAAGACTTATTGGCCATACATTCCCACAGTACTGAGGATACTTGGATGATATAAGTCTGACAAATTATATACTTTGGTATATCTAGTTTGTTTTCGATTTTATTAGGTATTAAAATGCAATTTGTGAATTTCTTAACACTTTAGTCATATTCCAAATAGTGTATGCTGTAGGGCCTAAATAAATCAATTAACATGATTCATAATACACAAAAAGGTAACACAAAAATTAGGTACTTTGATTACATGTAACTAAATTATACATTAAATTTACTTAGGCCTATAGTTGGAATAGCCACTCAAGAAAACACCAGGCCGCACCAAACAAATCAGGCCAATATTGCGTAGTACAGGTCAAAAATAATGGAACTGACATCTTCTTGTCGACAAGTATTACATAACTCAAGAGGCCACCCACCCAACTCATTTATTACAAGAGGTAACTCTTTTAATAAATATGTAGACGTACAGAAATGGTGTTTACCCCACAGTCACAGCCGTTGGGCGCTCTGACAATTGGTCGTTGCAACGTAGAAGCTCGCGAAGCGAAAAACGATGTTCCCCACCACCAAGTGGCATCAAACTGACTTGTAGGCTGAAGCTGAAGTGATAAGTGCCCCAAAGTGTCACCCAGTAGTGTGCAGCATTTTTACAAACTCATTTAACACCATCACCACATTCACAGCTACAGTCAGAGGGGTGTTTTATTGTATTAATAGCAATCAAGCATGGTATTCCAAATCCCTTTGCCGAGGTGTACTAGTCCATCCCTTCAGGAGGCAGCCACCTGGCAAAATTGTAGCTACTGAAATACAAACATGACATTGGCAATGAAATGCAAACACTTTTTGCGAGAAAACGTAATACTGTAATAATGTTAATTTATAAAAGGTCAATTATATTTTCTCACAGGGAGATTGCCTATAAAGGCCTCCATCCTTGTAATATGACATTTAGCGTGGTGACATACCCCATTAATTCACAACTTCAATCTTAATATACATTTGTTAATAAATGGGCATGTCACCACTGTGTTTCATCTAATTTATACAATTTTTCACCATAACAATCATTTCACATAGTGTTCATGTTATGTTGCATCATTCGCCGTTTTACTCCGGTTCTCATGACTCATGACGGAAACCGAGGCCCCTCGGTTAGTTCATGTCAGCATTCGGACCAGACTGGTGTCGTTGGTCGCCCGCACCGCGAGCCCCCTCGGGACCATAATTTAGGCTGTAATCACTTCACTGCAATATTAAGTTAATTAACCAGAACATTTATTTTATGACAAGAGGCAAGTGGCTGACAGTCAACGAACGTAACAATTCCATGGTCAAATAATGAGTGAATTGTTTATATTCTACTCGTCCTGTAAATTACAAAACTTTTCAGACACTTTCTATATAGAACATTGTTTATTCAGTGTAAAATTTTGTTCATAATTGGCACAACATGTAATTTTTAAAGTGTTCCTATTGATTTAATAACATTAACAAAGAAATTCGTTAAAAGCAATCAGAATAAAAAAATATTTAAAAAACACATAATAATTGTGTTAATATTTGATCATGTCATAATTTCAAGAATCATGCAAGACTTGTTATCAATATTTAAACAACACGAAACATTAAAAGTAATAAATAAATAGTTAGTATTCACTACAGTTAATAACTGGCCATGAGGATAAAGTGCTCTGGAGCCCTCAGCTGCAAAATTAATTCAAACAAAAAGTAGAAAATTGAGTTTCATGGCAAACTGCCATTTTTGTGCATCAAATAAAGCAAGTGTCATCTAGAGCCGCCATTAATGGACAGGAAGTGAATACCTCCAACCACTCACATTTTGAGAAGGGGGAAGAAGTGACGCAATACACGGATGAGTAATTGCAGCTGCCACTTCCCCCACACCCTCTCAGAAGTAACGGGACTCTCTCCCCCCTGCACGGGCATGTAGATAGCTGGTATTGCCGCCACATCATATGAAGACCCGTCACCATGACAACCGCACCGTGCCACCTGGCTGAAACAGGGGATGGTGCTTACAAATTAAATTAGTGTACTAGCAACGAAGAGTTACAAACTTAATGCCTGAAGTGCGTGCGATTATTAATATAACTGAATCCAGGAATTAACAAATGCGAGACGACTCATTAAAAAAATTAAAAGAAATAATAGGGAATGGTTAGAGAATGCCTGGAGCAGTACCTCTGACGGCAAACGAGTTCCATTGTGCACTAAATGCAACAATCCACAAATGGTTCAATGAAATGCAGGCCTCGCGAATAGATGCGCGTGCAAGTGTACACTTATGCAGCAACCAGAACAATTTTTTGTCATATTCACAGCAACCAGAACAACACTCATATTCACAGCAAACAAAACAATTTTTTTTAAATTCGCTATGAAATAAATTTCGCAGCTGACGATGCGAAAAATAGATTTTATGTGCAGGACTAGGATACGGGACAATACCATCCCTATTTTATCACAGAAATTACCACACCGAATGAATGCAAAACGACAGACAACCACGACCGAATTATATGCGAAAAATGTGAACAAACAGGGCGACCAACCAAACAGGACATGGTAAACAACACCTCAAGGCGTTTTGGGTGGAAGCAGTGCACGAAAGTCCCGTGAGTGACAGTGCCAGACCCCTCACTGAGGGCAGGTTTTTAAGGCCCGAAGGCCAGCGCACCCTCCAAACCTGAGGGCAGTGATAATTACAGCCATCAACACAGCCCTCTAGCACATTCAATGGGTATGGATGGAGCAGCAGCACCATGTGGAAACCCATTAGTGCCACAGAGCACCTCTGGATTCGTGTGGCCTCTGCCACACCAGGTGGCCAGGACAACAACACCATCAGATGCGGCACCAACAACACGCACAGGAACGACATCAGCACGATTCCAGTCGCTGCCTACCTTCGCGGTCAACACCAATGAGGACTCGTAGGCTTTCCTGAGCGACTACAAAGGACGATTGGGCAGGTACGGCATTAGTGAACCAGATTGGCCTAGCTGCATAAGAAGCCAATTGTCTGGGGAGGCACCCACGTGTTGGCAGTCCATTGTGCCCCTAGGGCATACAACGGACCGAATTCCAAAGTGCTTTTCTCAGACAATACAACACATCATATGGAACATTACAGGCTCAAGCCTAGCCATTTTAGAGGAGCAGAGCTATTATGAATCACTAAAAGCATTTGCCACCTGTAAAGCCAATATCATCATACATTTTCATCCAAGTATGCGAGACACAGACATTTTAGAAGTAATAGCATCAATAGTAAAATCAGAATTCAAAGTTGCCCTGGCACCATGTATACATAGCAGTTTGGATTAGTTAATTAGGTCCACAGCCTTGCTAGAAGAGACCAATACGGAAAATAAATTGCACTGCAGGGAACAGGATGGGCCATACCAATCACGGCACCGTGACCACAAAACATAGAATGGTATCATACAGCCATCAGCTGGACACAGAATGAAAAGGGTGAACCGAACAACTCGTAAGGACATGTGGAATAGCGGATTTGCCTCACCATTAACAGCTGGCACAAATGCGGAAGTTGAAGCTACACAGACGGGATCAGTTAGAAGAGAACATACACTTTTCAATGCAGGTATTGTCCAGGCCAACAATACCACTGGCATAAAAAATTCCTTAACCTCAAAATTTAAATAGAGGAAGTAAACAATGGCAGGAAACCACCAATGGGAAACTAGCTCGCAGGATAGGTGAGCTGGATGCTCATTATACCCGGCCAAAACAAGAACACGCAAACTTCAAAACATCAACATAAACCCACGGTAACATCCACTCCACAACAAATTGTGTTACAGCAAATGACAACAGATGATGAGCAGGTTATCTGCAATGCCATAGAGGTCAAATCGAACATGAAACCCAGGCTCGATGAACTCAAGACTTAGGTAATCAACACACAACATCAATGTGCACACACATGGGACATGAAGGCGAAAAGCATACAAGGAGATGTAGAATGGTGGCACATCCGGGACACACACGTCGAGAACCGTCGGCAGCATCCTATTGCGATATGGTACCTCTATGTACGAACAGGAGCACATCAGCACATGCTTAAGGATGCCCACAGTAGCCATTTTGCTGGCCATCCTGGGGCATTTCAGACAGCCAGGAATATCCACACGCATTTACACTGGCCAGGTGCAAGCAGGGATGTACGCAGGTACATAAAGGAGTACGGCCCCTGGAACCATTTCAAGATCAGGAGAGCAGACGGGGTGACCCAACAGCAACCCAGGGTGCCGAAGGAACCATTCGAGACTGTGTCCTCAGACCTGATGTGCACACGGAAGAGGTTCATCCTGGTTGAAAGTGATGGATTTTCCAGATGGAATGAAGCCTACCCAGTCTTCAATGAACACGCACGCACCATTGAATGAGCACTGGAAATTGAGTTCTACCCCTGCCTGGCGTACCAAAAACATTGCTCACCGACAACGGTACCCAGTTCACTGGGAGGTACTGGTGTGAGATGTGCACCTGGTTAGAGGTAAGACACCATACAACTCCAATATACCACAAAAGGTGAAACCCCACCGAGAGGACTAACCAAGACCTCAAGACCCTGTTATACCTGAGAGTGGGGAAGGACCACACCAGCTGTCCCGAACATTTACCTGCCGCCCTATTCACCATAAGGCGATGGGTGTATCTAGCAACAGTGCAGACTCCAGAAGCGATCCTGCATAGGTGCTAGCTCATGATACCCAGCGAATTTGCCGCATGACAGATAGAAGGTGTGGGCGAACCAGAAGATGGCACAGCCAGAAGACAGTGCAGGGAGTCAGATTTAACAGCAGCTCACAGGAACCAAAACCACTACATCGGGGAATGGATACCTGCAACCAGGCGAGCACCACAGCGGTTGGCACCTGGCCAACTGGTATACATAAGGGAAAATATAATATCCATCAGCGCGAAGAACTTCTGCATCAAGTTTGCCCAGAAAAGGGCGGACCACATTCAGTGGTGAAGCTGCTGAGATACACCACATACATCATCAGGCTGAGCAGCATGACGAGAGCCCTAGTCCACTGCAACGACCTCCGATTGACAGTGTGGACACCGAGCATCACGACGCCTGACAAGCAGGGCATCGAGAACAATGAAAACAACAGACCAATCGCCACTAGAGGCGATTTCGGGAAACAGAGTCCCAGCAGGACGGAAAAATTCTCCGGTGTCTCTTCTCTACCACCACTCCCGACATCTCGGCGCCCACAAGGATCATGTTGGAGGAAGAGGTACCCGAGGAAGGCATACCATCGCCAAGCACAACATTCAAAACTGCATGAATCACTGTTGACCTGGGAGAGGGTCTCTCTGCTGCATTGTGACGCCCTGAGTCATGGCGCTGGTCACCAGGGATGCCTCCCATGGCGAGTCGCCAGAAACAACTGTGCGACAGAGCTCCCCACAGAACATCTCTGACACGGGAGGACGTCGGCCAAAATGATGAGGGGAGTGTAACAGAGTTTCACAACCCTTCACTGGGACCCTCTAATTTTCCCTCGCGAATACCCTCATCATTCCGATGTCCACAGCACAGCAGCAGCAGCTAATATGTGTCAGAGGAGGAGGGGTCCACCACCTCTCTACATAATTCCATGTGGCCGCACTGCCTGATCCTTCCAGCATGCTTCACATGTGGTGGGTATACCTCCTGCCAGACATTCATGTCACAGGATGTCAACCTCGCCAGGATCAGCACCCGGACCACCAGCAGCAACCACGGTCAGCTCCCAGAGGCGTGGGCTTTATGCACTCAGGTCACACCGAAAACTGAAGCCACCTACAGACTGTTGCACCTGGCGGCATGATGGGACTCATGGGGGACTATGCAGCCAAGGAGTCACCACTGGAGGGGTCATTTGACATGAACCACACATCCACGAGTTACTTGTGCCCACTCTGACTGCTGCAGTCAAAACGATTACACCATATACACCGGGCTGAACCAAACACATCAGGCCAAAAGTGCTCAGTGCAAGTCTATAATAACTAACTTGCACCTTCTTGCCGACAAGGATTACATAACTCAAGAGACCACCCAGCCAACTCATTTATTACAAGAGGTAACTCTTTTAATAAATAGATAGGTATACGGAAATGGTGTTTACCCCATAGTCACAGCCGTTGGGCGCTCTGGCAATTGGTCGTTGCAACGTAGAAGCTCGCGAAGCGAAATACGACGTTCCCCACCACCAAGTAGCATCTAACTGACTTGTAGGCAGAAGCTGAAGTGATAAGTGCCACAAAGTGTCACCCAGTAGTGTGCAGCATTTTTACACACACATTTAACACCATCACCACATTCACAGCTACAGTCAGGGGTGTGTTTTATTGTATTAATAGCAATCAAGCATGGCATTCCACACCCCTTTGCCCAAGTGGACTAGTCCATCCTTTCAGGAGGCAGCCACCGGGCAACACACTAACTAGATAAATTCAAACGTGTCATCGGTGATGAAATGCTAACACTTTTTATGAGAAAACGTAATACTGTAATAATGTTAATTTATAAAAGGTCAATTATGTTTTCACAAAGGGAGATTGCATATAAGGACCTCCATCTTTGTAAAATTTCATTTAGTATGGTGACGTGCCCCATTAACTTCATAACTTCAATCTTAATAGACATTTGTTAATAAGTGGGGGTGTCACCAATGTGTTTCATCTAATTAATTTAATTTATCACCATTGCAATCATATTATATATTGTTTATGTCATGTTTCATCATTCGCCGTTTGACTTAGGTTCTCGTGGCTCGTGATTGAAACCGAGGTCCCTCGGTCTGTTCGTCTCAGCACTCGGGCCAGACCTGCAGCATTGGTCGCCTGCTACGCGAGCCCCCTCGGTACTATAATTTAGGCTGTAATCACTTCACTGCAATATTAAATTAATTAACAGGAACATTAATTTTATTTCATCAAAGTACTGAGGGGAGATCCGCCCGCCATATCACCAGAGATTTTAACATTATAGCTTATCTACATAACACCACGCTTGTTTCATGCTACGTAAGCATAGTGAATAAACCACTTTACAAAATTTAAACGTGTCTTGATTAATTGTAGGATACTACACTCTTTGTAGCATCACCCACAATTTTATAGTATATTTCAGGCGTACGAGACAGCCTACAGTCTCGTGATAAGGTATAAATAGGGCAACAGTAAGTACATTACAACATCGTCAACAAACTGACGAAGATATCCTGGGCCCCTGGGCTGTCGATCGAACGAACCTCATCATTAACTCTTTACTGGCCTATGGGACCAGGCTATCCATCACTCAACCAGCCCTGGGTAACATCGACCACATCAGTGGTTATTATTAATCACACTTAATACTAATTTTAGTGGGGCTCTATTTAATTTGCAGTTTATGCCATGAAATGTGATAGTGACTAGGTCTATGAAGATTGCAGTGTTTATACAGTAAAACGCATAAAATGCACTTCCGCTATATTTATATCGGGTCGCTAAATTGTATTAAATGTGAGAATACCTTTAGAAACCAATCCATAATTATAAAACTACATTCACAGTATATATTTATGCCGAGCCACTAAGGTTTTACAGGTAAAAAACACAGTAATGACCAGTTTCGGAACTTCATGTAATTCTGTTGAATTACTTAAGGCTTACCTTGTCGATATTCACGGAAGGATTGTACTACATAACATATTACTAGTAGAATAAATTTACTTATAGTAGATCATACAAAAAGATATTCACATATGGTGTTTATAAACAGTTGGTGTGTATCGCCATGATATATTACAATACATTCGGTAACCAATGATGTACAAGAGACAGGAAACAAATTTGAATCGAAATTGGTTCACATCACAGTTATATTGTGGGAATTTTCATACTTCAGTGTAACATGTGATTTTGACTGTACGTATGTTTGTGATCTACGAGTGCTGTTACGCATGTTTTATTACAATTAATTCTGTTTGAGATGTAAAATCAAATAATTGTGCAAAAATACACTTGTTTCTGTGGTATTAAGTACATGGGAAACGTTAAATATAATATTTGTGTGGTAATGTGAGTGTCTATGGAGTTTCAACAAATTGAATATGCGTTAATGTGTTGTACTTAATCATCTACGAGGTATGCCAATTCAATGGGCGAGCAATGTAATGCATTTTGAATTTTTTGCGTGGACAGCGATTATATTGTAGTGAATTGTACTATGCAGTATTGCTTGTGAGTGTTTGCTGCCAGCTATATAAAATGCAGCAGACCTAACCAAATTAAACCTAAATTCACAATAGGTGAATCACATGTGTGGATGATCCTATGTGAGCTTAGTCATTATTGTTTTATTATATGTGGTATATGTATATGATACGGTTTCGCATTTTGCAGTATGTTCTGAATGGTTTAGATATTGCTGGGCATGTAGCTATTTGATATGAAGCATATCTAACCGAATTAAACCTTATTTCACGTTGCGTAACTCACAGGTGTTCTATGTACTACCGTACGAAGATATACTGTATAATGTGTTGGCATACAGTACCCCTGTGTTTACATATCGTGAAGTTATGTATTGTTTGGTTAAATCTCTTTGCATTTGACATATTTAGGTTACAAAATTTCAAGTTAACATACATATTTAAAACATGTTTTACCTCACATTTTCCTTGATTTTCATAGCCTTCCCTACTATTGTTTTTGTGTTTTGTATTGATAATTTGTTGATGCCCCAAGTAAATTCATGTTCTGTGTAATTAGTTGATGTGGTCGAGGTGACCCAGGGCTGATGGAGTGTAGAATTGCCCAGTGCCAACACTCAGCAGAGAGTTAATTATGTGGTTCGTTCGTCCAATGGCCCAGGGAGCTCTGGATACCCATGTCAGTTTGAGGATGCAGTTGTCATGCATTTAATATTATACTACTTACAAATGCTGACCTTGTGGTGAGACTGTAGAGTGTCATGTTTGCCTGAAATATATTAGAAAATTTTTGGGTGGTACTACAATTGTGTTTAGCGTTTTATGTGTCCCGGAGGACAATGAATCAACACTCATTAAATTTTGTAAAGCAGTTTACTCACATTCTTTATTACATGTTCAGGAAGTGGACATGTGAATACTAAAATTAATGTACTCACCACTTATGGGCTGCCAGTGACCTTTGTGTGAAAATTACCTAAGTCAGCATGGTGTTATTAAGATACGGTGTAGCGCTAAACTCTCTGGTGAGAGTGCAGGTGGTACCCCTCTTGGTGCTGAATTGAAATCAAAGGCTCTGGTTAATTATGTTACTATTGTAATGAAGATAGATCAGCCTAAATGATGATACCGAGGGGGCTCGCGAGGCGGAATACCAACACTGCCGGTCTGGCTCGTGTGCTGATCTGAACTGGTAGAATGGCGTTTGCTTCCGCGACAGGGTGCATGAACCGACCTCAAAAGCTGAGTGTTAAAACATTAGATCAGCACGATGTGGCATTATTGCACTGGTGAAAAGTTATATAGATTAAAGGAAACACATTCATGACAGCCCCGTTGATAAACATATCTCTGTTATGCTTGATGTGAATTTGACGAGTAGTGTCACCGCACTAAATGAAATTTTACTGTGATGGAGGACTTTATAGGCAGTCTTCCTTTATGAAAACAGAATTACCCTCTTATAAATAGACATTGGATATTCTTTATTGTGAAAATTCGGTGTATTCCATTTCCCATGACCTATTTTCATTTCACCCGCTACAGTGTTGCCAGGTGACCGTCTCCTGAAGGGATGGACGTGTCCACCAATGCAAAGGGCTGGTGGTTGCTATAGTCGATGGTCCTTAACACAATAAAACTTATCTCTGATTGTAGATTTAAAAGAGATGAAGTTGTGTGATATGTTTTAGAAAAGTGCTGAATACTATTGGTTTCACTTTGGGGCTCTTAGTACTTTAGATATTCGGCCTACAGGCCAGTTGACGTCACTTGGTTATGTGTTATGTCGTATTTCGCTAGCTGCTATGACATAACGACCAATGACCCATGCGCTTAACAGCTGTATCTTTGGGATTAACACAGTTTCGGATCGCCTACTCTTTTATTTTAAGAGTTACTTCTTGTAATAAATGAGGTAGGGTGGTATCTTGAGTCACGCAGTACCTGTTGGGAAGATGTTGCAAGTTGCGTTCCTGTCAACAGGTAATACGGACTCTTGAGCTGATTTTGGTGAGGGCAGGTGCAGTTGACGTGACTGCAGTTGTCAGAGTGGGCACAAGGAGCTCTTGGAGAAGTTGTTCACATCATAGTAGAGTGTAATTTTGATACTTGCCATGATTTTTTCTTTTGTTTTCTGAACTGTCTCTATTCNACGCAGTACCTGTTGGGAAGATGTTGCAAGTTGCGTTCCTGTCAACAGGTAATACGGACTCTTGAGCTGATTTTGGCGAGGGCAGGTGCAGTTGACGTGACTGCAGTTGTCAGAGTGGGCACAAGGAGCTCTTGGAGAAGTTGTTCACATCATAGTAGAGTGTAATTTTGATACTTGCCATGATTTTTTCTTTTGTTTTCTGAACTGTCTCTATACTTTACAATTACCCAAATATGATGATAATTTCCAAACATGCGACAAATTAGTATATAAAATTCCTGAAATACAACATTATTTCATGCAATTCTACTACATCCTCAAACATTCCTTTTTGTTTGGCCAAATATATTTAAGAAAACAAACGCCACATTCCCGTTTTATTGGTTCATTCACTGTAGTTGTCATTCTCTATATATCATCTATAACGGCCAAATGTGTGGACGCAGAGCTGTACTCTGGATGCATCGAAAACGCAAATAACCTTTAATAATATCCCGCTACTTTGTAAGTTTTGTCGGCAATAAAGCAGTGCAATTTTAGACGACTTTCTTTTTCATTTGGAATGCGCACTCTATCACACAATCCATCTGCGATAGCTGTCATCTATAGTAGTTAATTTAGTCTATGGCGCATTGAGGTTTGTTGTGACAGGTGTGTGGTATCTTAGAAGATCAAGTTTTGTTTTCATGTTAGTGTTGATATGGCTAAATTCCTATAATGTCAACCGATTTTGTTGATTATTTTTGGGTGAGTATGCTAACATTTCGTAGATCACTTTTTCCTTGCTCTCGTGTGTTTGACTTCTTTTGGGCGCAATTTTTAACTTAAGGTTTAGTAGATTGGTTAATATTGTTGATATGTAACTGACAGTTTGTGCAGTTCACTTTAACAAAATAACCTTATTGAAATATTTAGGGATGATGCCAGTCATATTTGAAATGTTTGTAAATTTTTTTTTTTTTTGGATTTTTGTGTATGGCATTAAATCGTGGGGTGTAGATCATTCACCCAGAAGGCCATTATTGGGTAAACATTTACTTTAGCTTCTCTTATTGGTAATTTTTCAATGTAGTGGCGTGTCTGTAAATAAAAGAAAAAGTCATGGAAAGTGGTATATTTCCACTCTACTAATTTCACAGAACACGAATTTACTAGGGACATTAACGTATTACAAATAAGATAGTGGGCAGGGCTATGAAGATCAGGAAAATTGTGGGGTAAAATCACTAAGGTAATTATGCAGTTTAGGGGCTTTTCGGTAAACTCCCCCCTCCTCACCAAATTGGTATATTACCACTCTACTAATTACGCAGAACACGAGTATACTAGGGTCATTAACGTATGACTAATTTCGTAATATGAGCCCACCTAACCGAACAGAACGTAACCCCACAATGAGTGAATCACTATTTTTTCATTTTTAAACTAACCTAGGATTGTTGGGTTTTAATCTAACCTAGGATTGTAGGGTGTTAATCTAACCTAGGATTGTAGGGTATTAATCTAACCTAGGATTGTAGGGTTTTTAACTAACCTAGGATTTTAGGGTTTTACCCTAATCTACGAATTTAGTGAAATGTAGGATGTAAGGGACTTAAAGGAACCGTAAAACACCGGAATAATATCAATTTACTCACCTAGGTAAGTGGCTGGTATAATTCCTCTGTCAACGGCCAATTCAACCTTACCTCACTCGACGAAACACCTTAATCCACTAAAATGCCACATACGCGAATATTACACACTGAAGCACTCGTTTATAGCCTGATAATACGCACTGAACACTCTTTCATAGGCAAATATAATGCACAGAAGCACTCGTTTTTACTTTCTCCGTTTTAAATCCACTGGATTGGGACGTTACGACTCATCACGGCAAAGACGCAATGGCTATTAAAGTTCAAAATTTTCCGTAAACAACGCCACATGGTGACGTAACAGTACCCAGGAGTCAATACGGTGAAGGCAGGAATCATGACGTCACCACAAATCATGGCGCCTGAACTAAACAAAGCAGCGGATTACTGGTATTTTTAACTATTTTAATTAATACGTTCTACTTATTTTAACATGACCCCCTCCTAAATATAAACAAGGTAAGTTGTGCAGGACCCATTAATGCTACTTTTGTTGGTCTAGGACGTTTCATTCAGAAAAGCCGCTAAACTGCATAACTACCACCATCTAACTTAACTGAACCTAACCCCACGATGAGTGAGTCATTATTTTACATTTTTAATCTAACCTAGGGTTGTAGGGTTTTAATCTAACCTACGATTTTAGTCTAATCTAGGATTTTAGGGTTTTAAAGTAACAGTAAAAAACACCAGAAGTATATGAATTAACTCACCTAGGTAGGCGACAGGTAAAATTCCACTGTCCTCGGCCAATTCAACTATCGTGCACTTTACCTCACTCGACAAAACACCGTAATCTACTAAAACGTCCAAGTAACACCTGCCACATAGGCGAATATTAGGCACAGAAGCACTCGTTCTTGCACCCTCCATTTGTAAATCACAAACCTTCACACGGTGGGATACGGACGTGCACAACACACACACACCACACCACTCGCCACGAACCGCACTGCCTCGCATCTAAACTGCAACTAACAATAGGTGCGTCTACAAATCCACAGCCAATAGGGTGACGGAAAGATACGCATTTGTTTACGTTACTACAGCATTACTCCACCAAACATTATTGCGTCCGATGTAATCAAAGTGGACAAACTGCTTGTACTTTTATCGATTTTATTTAGTACGTTCTACTTATTTTACTATTATGCCCTTGTCAATATTAAAAAGGTAAGCTGTGCAGAACCAATTTATGCAACTTTTGTGGGTCTATGATGTTTCCTTCAGAAAACACGCTACTCTGAATAATTACAAAAAAAAAAAAAATCTGTTTACAGTCCAAAACAACTTTAATGGGAAGAGTTATGAGCATTGGGGAACTAAAGTGTTAAGAATATAACTAAAATATGATAAAAATCCCTTTAAAGGGCATTTTCATAACCCTTCCCACAACAGTATTTCTTAAGCGTACTGTCAGCTCTAATTTGCTATTTCTTGCAAAAATAAACCAAACAAATGCCCAGAAACAAAAATTTCTTTTTGCCATTTTATAACACATAAAACAACACAAACAGATTATTATTTATTGTAACTGTTAAAGAATAGCATGTTTTCCTTAAAAAGTTGAATAAAATAAATAATTACAGAAAATGGTTTGTATTGACATTAATGACCATGCTGAATATGAATTAGGGAAATTATAGTGTAAAATATGTAAAATTTTTGTAAACTACGTAATTTAGTGATAGGTAAACACCTTTTACATAATCTTTTTACATTAAAACTCTTGGTTTTGGGGATGTTTGAGCACTTTGTGATCACTAACAACAAAACTGCCGGCATGTCTTGAATGACTGTTTTGGGGATTTACTCTCCTGCTGGCTCTTTGGACTGCGGCTTGGCATGTAATTTTTGCTGTGCTTGAACAGTATTTTAGACTACGACGGTGTACGTTTTAACAGCATTTAATTACAATTACCCCTTTTATGTAATATTACTTTTAATTGAAACTCCAAGTTTTGCTGATGTTTGAGATCTTTGCACTCCATGAAGACATGACGGGCTGTTGAGGTCCCAGGAGCAAGAGTAGGTTAATCAAACTAGTCACATCGGCTAGGGGTGTGGTGGAGGTTACTATGGGAATATTATATAGGTGCCAGCTCTGTCGAGCGAAGAAACTTCTTTCAGGTTGCGGGCCATTCACCCGTGTGGCTGCTCCTGGACTCACCCTATGTCGCGGAGTGAGTCCTTAGTCTTTCTATTGAGCAATAAACTTTTTCCTTCACCTCACTGCCAACTCTCTTCAGAACCCTCCCGATATACATTACTCTACGAACCTTCTTCCATACAAGATCCCCTGCAACACCACCCTCAGGTACTTATATTCTGATGCCTCTCCTATTTCAATCTGCCCCCATATATAAATGTCCCTGCTCTTCACCCTCTTCCACATAAACATCACTACCTTAGTTTTCCTAATATCAATAGTCATTTTAATCTTCTCTGTCCACCTCTGTACTTTGTCAACATCATCTTGCAGATTGTTCTCCCCACCTACCTCTGTATACAGCACACCATCATTTCAAACAATCTTATTTCACCTCATGTCCTTAAACCTGTGTCATCTGCCATAACTGTAAACAACAAGAGACCCTACACACTTCCCTGCGGCATCCCTGATGTAACCGCTCCCTCGGATAAGGCCTCCCCCACTTTCACCCTGTGACTCTATTCCCTAAGGAAGTCTCCTATCCAATTCACTACTGTCTTGTCTATCAGTTTATCCGTTTTCTTCATCAAAATCCAATGAAGCAACTTATCAAAAGCGTTCTTAAAGTTAATGAAGAAAGTATCCGCCTGCTTCACCTCGTCTACTGCCTGCACCAGATCCTCCGACCCTCGTAGGTAGGACCAGTTGCATTCCTGCAACAATCACCATTTGGAGTCATCATTGTCATCACCATTAACAATCAACAGGGATCTTCAGGAGAGGGCCACTTGGGTACAAGGCACAATTTTTAGCTAAAGGATACAGTCAGATTCCTGGCTTTGTTTATGATGAAACTTGCAGCCCTGTTGTCAGAAAGAAAACAGTTAGTTTGCTAATGGTTGTATCAGTCGAGAAGGGTTGGAATCAAGATCATTGGGACGTGACATCTGCCTATCTACACAGTCCTATAAAAGAAGAGGTGTTCATGGAGCAACCTCAAGCATTTAAAAATGGTTCAAGAGATGAGCACGTATGGCATCTGCAGAAGAGCCTTTACGGACTTCTGGAATAGATTCCTTATTACTTACCTGAAAAAAGTATGGCCTTTTTTTAGTCACTATTGTTTTACAAAAGGAGAGCTCATCATATGGGTGTATGATGATGACTTGCCAATGTGGGGAGAGAGGAGAAAAATAGACAACTTGTGGAAATGTCTGGAAAGTGCTATGGAAATTAGGCCACTTGGTCAAGCATCACGTCTCTTGTCAATGAAAATCAACAGGCAGAAAGATGGAATTACTGGAAATAGACCAACAAAGTTATGCAAAGGAACTATTACAAGAATTCAGAAGGGAAAATGCAGTGGTGTTGAAAGCACTGTTGGAGATTAAACCACTTAAAGTAGGCGAAACTGCTGTAAGTTTCCCTGAGAAAATCTATTGAGGAGCAACTGGTAGCCTACCGTAAGCTAATTGTACTAGGCCGGATCTCTCTCATGCGAAAAGAAGACAATGTCAGTAAATAGCAAATCAACTCTTACGTTGGCAGGAGGTACAGCACATAGCAAACCCACTCTTTTACGTTGGAAGGAGGTATAGCACATACTTTGCTATTTTAAACATACAGGAAATTATTATCTAACTTATGAAAAACAAGGGAAGCCAATAGAAGTGTATGTGGACGCGGACTGGGATGGAGATATCAGTGATAGAAAGTCCTGCAGTGGACTCGTCATCAAACTCGCTGGAGAAGCAGTGGTATGGGCATCCAGGAAGCAAGACTCAGTCGCTCATGCAAATAGTGGAAGCAGAGTATATATCACGATCTGAGGACCCAAAGAAATGAACTGGGTAAAAAGTTTGTTGAACGAGTTAAACCAAAGGGATTTTGTCAGTGAACCATGTAATTTTTGTGTAGACAACCAAGAGACCATTTCCCTTGCAAGCAACAGGATATCATCAATAAAGTCTATAAACACACAAACATTAAATACTACGTCATCAGAAAAAAGGTGGAGAATGGAGAAGTGTCTCTTAAATATGTCAGTACACAGTGCAACCTATCTGACATTCTCACCAAAGTACTTGTGTTTATAGTGTTGTTTACAGATTTATGTTTTTATTGCTCTATGATGCTGTAACTTGTAGCAGAAAATTATTCAGTGTGTAATTATTAAGTTTAGGGGCTTTTCTGTAAAAATAATAATAATTCATGGAAAATTGTATATTTTCTCTCTACCAATGATGCAGAACACGAATATACTAGGGGCATTAACGTCCGACTAATTTCGTAATATGTGCCCACCTAACCTAACAGAACCTAACCCCACGATGGGTGAATCACTATTTTACATTTTAAAACTAACCTAGGATTGTTGGGTTTAAAACTAACCTAGGATTGTTGGGTTTTACACTAAAGTACGAATGTAGGATTATTAGGGATTTAAAGGAACCATAAAACACACCAAAAGAATGTAAATTGACTAACCTAGGTAGGGGGCTGGTATAATTCCTCTGATGTTAATAGATGTAAACAAACATATTTCGCAAGTTTTTAAAATAGGTTCTACTTATTTTCACATTACGCCCTATTGAATATGAAAAAGGTAAGCTGTGCAGAACCCATTAATGCAACTTTTGATGGTCTAGAACATTTCGTTCAGAAACGTAAACAAACTGGCTATACTGCTCATTTTACAATTTTGTTCAATTTTTTAAAATATGTTGTACTTATTTTAAAGCTACACCCCTAGTATATTCGTGTTCTACGTGATTAGTAGAGTAGAAATATATCAGAATTTTGAATTTTTTTTGTGTTTTTCAGAAAAGCCCCTAAACTTATTATTTTGTGGTCATGTGATGAAGCGTTTTTGTAGGGTAGTGTTGGTATGTTGTTATCTTTTAATTCATTTTTTCTTTAATAAATAATATTGTCACGTTTCCCGCCAAATTAAACTGTATATTCATAAAGTTTTCTTGTTCTCTGCCCACATAATTTTACTCCAACATGGTTTTAGGGCAGGTTACTCATGTGAGAATCAACTGGCTGGACTGCTGGAAGATTTGGTGCAGGCAGTAGATGAGGGGGAGTAGGTGGATGCATACTTCATAGACATTGATAAGGTTCCCCAAGGGATTTTGATGCAAAAAGTGGATGAGCTACTAGATGATAAGCGGGTAGTGAATTGGATAAGAGACTTCCTGAGAGTGTGAAAACAGAGGTTAAAAGTGGGGAAGAGTCCTTGTTGGAGGAAGGTGGGGTCACATCAGTTGTTCTGCAGGTTAGTGTGCTGGGCCCCTTGTTGTTCATTATGGTTAAAGACCGGGAGATAATGGTGGGTGGCAAAGGGATGCTGTTTGCAGATGATTGTGTGTTGTATGAAGAGGTAGGTGGGGAGAATAAGTTGCAGGAGGACATAAAACAAATAAGGAGATCGGCAGAAAGGAATAAAATTAAGATTAATGTCTTCTCAGTAATAAATGGTATAAAAGTAGTACAGCTTTTGATGTTTATAACCTGAATANTATATATATATATATATATATATATATATATATATATATATATATATAATATACACATGTGTGTGTACAGTAATACAAGAATTAATTACATAACTCAAAAGTTAATTTATATATACATATTGACGTGAACCAGGCGTTCACGGTTACCTTTGTGCCCACTGTATATTCTGTACCATATAAGAAGGCCACTTTCTGACAGCTCGGCGAAAGTAGCGCCACTGTTTACATCTGACTACGTATCCTTCCGCCATCAGCTGGTCCGTCACGTCGGGGCTGTGTATTTTTTATCAACACACTGTCAGCTAATCCACTTCTCATTGTACTGTAATGCTAAACAAATTTTAAGATATTTTAAGACTGACATCTGTCTAAAAATATAAGTAGGTTATAAAAGTAAAAATATAAAATGTTAGATATTTGATAACTCTTTTTTAATTTGTCCGAGATAGTGAATTTGGGTTAAAATTTGCGAGACGGTCTGTTGTATCTATTATTACACTTTGGACGTTATAGCTAATATATTCGAGTTGGAAATATGTGACGTGGAATAACGTTAGAATTGCTTAAAAACTATTCACGCGTGTCTACGGAATCAAGGAGATGGGTTTCGAGAGAACAATATGGCTTATAATTTACGTAGACGAACGATTACCGGCCGAATATAAAGGACTTGTACTCCAAATCGTTGTATATGAAATATATGTTAGAAATTTTTAATACGTCTCGAGCACCTTTTTATATTCTATTGGCATATGTTTGTAAATTCGTTATTATCATGCTGAAAAGAGATTCATTTCTGGCTGGTAATAGCTCGCAGAATATCCGATAGATAGCGCGCAGCACGTCACGACGAAGTTTGAGTAACTCTCTTTATGGTCAAAAGATAGCGTATGATTTAAAGTTGATAATTCTTATGTTACGGGCTGGAAATACATTTAAAATTCGTGTCGTTTCGTCAAATTATTAGAAAAAATAATTCAAAAATATTATGTAATATTTCTATATGCTTTTGGAATTAATATCATGGATGTGTTGAAAGTAAGGTTTGAGATGGATTATACGACGTGAAAAAGCTTTCTGAAGTTAGCACAACTTCAGAAAACTTTTCCACGTCGTATCGTTCTATTGTACATTTCATTTTGATCACCTGAACATAACTACATTATCACGAAGTTTAGTTTTTAACACTAACAACCACTGTTTTGTGATCACATAAAATAAAATGTATTAATTAAACTTGGAACTCTTTCTTATAGTGTATTTTCTGCTTGTCTGATGTGCGTTGGCAGTGCACTCAGAATAGCCAACATAATATTAACTTTTGTTCGTTCNATACCAGCGCACATGTGTGCAAGAATGATAGTGTGTTCAGTGTATATCAAGTGTATTTGTCCATGTGTGATAGTGTACAGTGTCATTAATTATTCAGTTTAACAATTTAATCATTATTATTATTTACCAATATAGTTTCGTCAGTATAGTGCATTAGTGTTTAGTATTTATTCAGTATTGATGTATACCATAATTATCGTGTGTCAAAACAGTCATCACATACATAGCCAGCCAGGGACATGTGACATTTTCAAGTTGGCAATGCAGTGGCTGCTACGAGTCAATACTTATATTTAATATTAATATAATGGTGTTTTATTATGTAAATACAAGGGTAATTGTGTTTTATTATGTTTAATTATGTTTATATAAGGTATATCATGTTTACATCTCATTAGCATTTTAAGTCGCATTTGTTTCATCTCTCCACCGCCAGGTGTCGGCCGTGCTTAGGTGGCACGAGCCGATGCATTGCTCAGCCTAGTAGGCAACATCACTTCGGCGCGAGCGGACGTGGTAAGTCTCTCGTTTCACAAGAACCTCGGTACCAGCCTCTCAGGCTGCAACCTCACTCAGCAATCGCATCATCATATCATTCACGAAGCAACTAGTATTTTTATGTTAAATCTCACTGAGGAGAGAGCAGCGTCACGCATCTTAAGTAATTATAATCCAGCAGTGTGTTTATATGACCACGCGGTCACCACGTGTTTGATCAAAGTGTTCAATAAAGTAATAATAGACATACAAAACTGAGTGCGTTATTAATTCAGGCGTGCGCAGCGGCCATACAGCTCGCAATTTCTTAATATCTGACGGTGTATTACCAGAGACCCCAGGGCCGTCGGCCGAACGACCCAATAATCTCATTAGCTCACCGTAGAGCTGTGGCGCCGGGCAACTTAATAATCTTTACATTACAGCTCTGGTATACGATTGCGTCAATATGAACGTTTGAGTTATTTAATTAATTCTTGTATTACTGCAAATGGTTTTTTGAGCTTCCTTTAAGTTTCATAAGAAGTGTAGCAAACTTGATTATGGAAATTTCAGGCCTATTAGTATTATTAGTATTGTATCTAAGGTTTTTGAGGTTATAATAAATGATCAAATAATAATATATTTTGAAAGTCATTCGTTGTTTAACAATTGTCAATATAGTTTTACAGCTAACCATAGCACTTTTGAAGTAGTTTTGGCTTTCTTTCTCAGGTGTTCTGAAGGTCCAGAAAGTGTGTTAAGAGTTGGCTATCAGGCTGTTTCTATTGATGGAGATATGTCTAAATTTAATTAAGTAAGGTATTGTTGCAAAACACCAGAGGGGCGTATCCAAGTTTGTAAGGGATGGAGGTCTTAATAAAAATGTAATAACTAAATATGATTTTCAATTTATTCACTTTCTATCTACACTATTAATCTGGTTTTTCTCATTGAGCACAATATTTTATATTTATCTCAATTTTAATTAATGTCCTTTTCAGTGTCACTATATTGGTTACAGTCACTTAATTCACACTCATTATTTACACATATTCAATCTCAATTGCCATCATTCCAAATGTCTGTCACTCATGCATCCAGTTCAATAGTCCTGCCCATCAGTCTCACACTCCACTGTACTGATGCTTGCAGTCCACTCTCTCCACCACTTGACGCTCTGCTGGCTCGTCACTTTGCTGTCTTTGTGCATGTGTTGCTTAAGGTCGCACAATCCTCCAAACTCTCAACTGTATACTTGGAAGCCCATTGCGGCTTAAGTAGTCTTGCTGGCCCAATATAGATGATTCCCCGCACCCCAAGTCATGCCGAGAGAGGCTAGGGCAATGACTAGAACATTCATGAAAAGATAACCCCAGAAATTCAATCCACAGAAGGTCAAGAGAGTGTTGAGTTCCGATAGGCTTATCTTGCACATATGGCGACTCGCCTTTGTAAATTTCAACGTGCTTCTTGCATTACCACTCTGTCCTTGGTACGCTGTTTTGCTCGCTCAAGTGGGACGGGGCAAGGGAAGTGATGCGTACAAGCAACATGTAACACTGCCCCCACTTCAAGTCTGTTCATCCCAAACAGACTCTGCAACATCTGGACCTTCATAGAGTACCAGTCGGTCAATGTGGGCTGCATTCGGCCGAGCATTGACGACAAATCCAAAATACCACATCATTGATTTTCTTCAGAATCTTTTAAGGGCCTTCCCAACTTTTCTGCACTTTCAGGCAGTAACCTTTTTTGCCGCGTGGGTTATACAGCCACACCAGTTGTCCTTTAAATACCTTGTCCAACATTCTTCTTACATACTGGGTCTTCATCCTGTCATTATATCATAAAGGCACTTGCTTTGTGTGAACAACCACAGAAGAATCTTGGAAACTATCAGTAGTTTCCACTGCTGATGTGTTGGCCTCGTAACCTGACTTCAAGTTAGGCATATTGATTAAAAGTTGTTTTTGGTCCATGCCTAGCAATATTCCAGTTTTTTGTACACCCTTGTTTGAAGTAGTGCTGGATTCTTTCAATGTATTAGAATATGGTCGTCAGTGTTTTACAGAAGGAATAAACCTTTCAATACCAGTTTGAAACCATGATGCAACTATAGTATTTTTCCTTGCAAGTTCTTGTAGACCATGCCTACCAATCTAAAATGTGTCTTGGAGTGGGGGCTGTGGCAGGATCCTCGACTGACGTACCCTGAGACATCGGTAGCTCCTGTCGACTGCTCCATTTTCATTCTTGATGACACACAGCCAGTTCTTTGCCTTCTGAAGCACATCTCCGTGGGACTGCCATCCTCAGAGCCACTGCTGGGAGGTGCCATCAAAGTGCTGGCTCCATGCCATGGACGCCTTTCACAGCTATTCGGTATAGTTTGTACAGGGCATCATGTACATTTTCCAACTGCTTTGTGAGGTGTTCAATTTGCAACATCAACTCATTGATACGGTGTCTTGGTTGTTGGGCATAAGCACGATAAAATTTTCTTCACACAAGTGTTCAGCAAAGCCATTTGTGCTGCCTCTCACTGCCTTTTTTCCCACTGCTGCTTCTATTTCTGCTACTGTTGTTGTTAGTATGCTTTTAGGTACCCCGGCTGTCCACATGACCAACACTCCAGCCATTTGGGTGGGGGCCGGCGAAGCTCTGGAGCATGTATCCTGAAAGCAATATTCCTCAGCCATCTGCAACTCCTTCAGTGTCTTCTTCATACTGTCTTCGTTCAGCGTCACTGCCCGTACCAGATGTCAGGGTGCGGACCCTTGTCTTGCTGACTCCACTTCCTGTGCTCAGGCGAGGGCATCCCGCATGGTTTGGGGTGCAGCCATACGTATTGTTTGCTGTACCTCTGTATCGACGATGGCATCAATGAAGAAGCAAACTGCGATGATGTTGTGCACCTCCTCGGGCCACCCTTACTGAGATAGGTGGGACAACCGCACAATTTCTTGCCATAGCTGCTGCAGTAGCATGGTGGGCATGTTGCAGGTATCGGTCACAAAAAAATAGTTCTGATGCTGTCACTCTGGCAGAGATTACAGTGTGCAGAGTAGGTATTCTCAGTACAGTGGCGAGGTAGTAAGCCTACTGTTCATCTGACCAGCCATTTAGGGTGGCAACTTTTTCAAACAGGTGTTGGTACTTCCACTATTACATCTCGTTATCGTAAGGTGCTGGTTTAATTGTGACCCCCCCACCCCGATTGCATGACACAAATACCGCAGAGCTGCTGGCTATCCTCCGAGGTTCCTGTATTGGTTACAACTTGCACTGCATCCCCACTTTTCTTGGCTGCCTGTGTGGTGATAGTGAAATTACAGCTGAGGAAATTCCTGCCATTCCTACTCTAATGCACTCATTTTCTCTTTCATTAATTCTCGACACTGTCCATCCTTTCGTTTACATTGTCCATCCTTTAGTTTACACTGTTCACAAGTTCATTTAAACTTTCTTTCACAGTATTAATTTGTGTATTTACAATTTTATTTACACTCTTTTCCACATTACTAATTTGGGTATTTACAGCTTCGTTCACACTACTAATTTTGCTATCAAGGCATTACCACTTGTGCTCACTTGCCTACCTAATCCTTCAATTAATGCCTCCAGTGCTTCCAGTTCTGCAGACATTGTTTTAGTTAACATTCACTGCAATGGTTGTACAAAGTAGTCTTAATTTTTTTTTTGCCTACAGCTATTACAGTTAATTAATTTGATTTAATATCACTAATTAGCCTATTTTCAACGTAATTTACAATTGAATGCCTCCATCCCACTTCTAATACCACTCTTACCAGACACCAGTGGGGCATATTTAAGTTCGTAAGGGATTGAGGTTTTAATAAAAATAAAATAATTAAATTTGATTTTTAATTTATTTGCACAGTTATTATTTACAGCATTTAACTATCTATCTCCACTATTTCTCTTGTTATTCTCAGTGAGCTAAACATTTAATGTCTAGCTCAATTATAATTAGTGTCCTTATCAATGTTTCTATGTTGATTACAGTCACTAATTCACACTCATTATTTACACATATTCAATCTGTCTATTGCCATCATTCCAAATGTTTGTGACTCACGTATCCAGGTCAATAGTGCTGCCCGTCAATCTCACTCTCCACTGTACCGATGCTTACAGTCTGTGGACTTCACTCTCACTGGTCACTCTCGCCACCACTCGATGCTCTACTGGCTCGTCGCTTTGCTGTCTTTGTGCATGTGTTGCTTAAGGTTGCACAATCCTCCTCCAAACTCTCAACTGTATACTTGGAGGCCCATTGCGGATTAAGTAGCCAACCTAGAAGATTCCGTGCACCCCCATTCATGCTGAGAGAAGCTAGGACAATGACTAGAACAATCTTGTAAAGATAACCCCAGAAATGAAAATTGCTGAAGGTCAGGAGCATGTGAGTCCTGATAGGCTGATATCACAAACGCGGTGGCTTACCTTTGTAAATAGTCATGCACTTCTCGCATTATTACTCTGTCCTTGTCACACTGTTTTGCTCGCTCGAGTGGGACTGGGCAAGGGAAGTAATGTAGACCAGCAACATGTAACAGTATATAGTCCCCCAGGGTTCAGTTTTTGAGCCACTTCTTTTTATAATTTTTATGTATGACCTCCTTTCTAGTATTTGGGGTGGTTGCTGATTTAACTTCTGCAGTCTTAGATGATAATTTTAGCATTCTGAGTTTGATACTGGATGGTCTTTCTGTTGCTGTACGCTACATGACTGGTGTAATGCCAACAGTCTTAGTCTAAATGAAAACAGTTGATACTCCATTTACCACTAGAGTAATTATTCAGAACAGAGGCTTTTCCGAAAAACGGGAAAATAATACCTGTAAATGGTGTATATGGTCATTACTATTCACACTTAATAGAAATTTCATTGGGACTTCAAGTAATTTGCAATATATACCACAAAATGTGATGTTGAGGAGGGCTATGGAGATTTATGTTAATTATACATTTTTTTGTGGTCGCTGAATCGTGTTTAATTAGAGAACGCCTCTGGAAACTTTATTTAAAAAAAATTTATTCCCAGGGTATGTTTTGCCAACGCGCTAACCTTATACAGCTATAAAACATGGTAATAAAGCAGTGTCGGAATATCATTTAGTTCTGTTGAATTATTTAAGGCTTACCTTCTTGATATTCGACAGATGATTGTACTAAGTAATATATAAGTAGTAGATACAATATATATACAGTATATCATACACAAAAGGTTCCGAAATGTTGTTTACTTGTTGTTGATGTGTATCACCATTATATATTTGTTCAACAACAATGCACAGAGAAAGGAAAGAAATGCGCAATGATTTTGGTCTTCCAGTTTTTTTTTTTTACCTATTTAATGTCACAGTTGTATGCTGGTAGTGTCCAGAAATTCTGAAAACAAGTGAATTCGACTGTTATGAAAGATTGTGATTTACGAGTGCCATATTGCCATGGGTGCAAAATATGTGCGAAGGAGGTTTGGGGGAAATCAAAACATTCCTGGGGAAATTTTGTTTTAATTTTTGTAACCTGAATGTGAGCTACATTGGTCTTGAAAAAGTTTAGTTATTCCCGTAAGAGCAATACTATTTTTCGGGGTAGTATTCAGAGAACCCACAAAAAATTCATTTTTTGTTCTAGTGAACAGTAGAGACAAATAGTAAATATGTGTAGGATAATCAACGTAGCGTAACATAGTGATCCTTTAAACGTATCATCTTGGAGTTACTTGCAGGCTACACCACACGATTTTTGTACAATATTCAGTACAGAAACGAGAAAATTGTATTTAATATTTTTCAGATTATGAAACAAATAACTGGAGATAGTCTTTAAAATAAAAATTGTATTATAAGGAAAGGAAACTATATTACTTGGCATTATTTAAGTTTCGTGTATGGCAACCGTTTTCCATGTTTGTTTATCAAACATGTGATGTGAAGCAGTTAAATAGAGGTGCTACTAGCGCTGCTAGTTGACTTACCACCGCAGTGATGCCAGTACGACCTTGACAGTGACACAGCTGACTGCTGTGGCATTTCAAAAGTGTTGAGCTATTCGAGCCCAAAATGTAACAACATTCATACGTCAGTCTTTTTTTAAGTGGTGACTGTCTTATATTAATTTGTAAACAAGTAGTTTAGAAAACTTTAGCAGTTTTATTATGGAATGTCAACTTTGAAAAGCAAGCAAGACGTTAATTGTGCATTTTGTGAATGGCAGGGAAAAAGTGACAAAATCGAAAATTATATGTGTAGTAAACATCCCTTAGAAAAACCTAAAAATAAGGATCAAAGGGACATTACAGGTTTTTTAAAACATAAAACATGCAATCCAGAAAAATCAGCAGTCAGAGATAGTACGTGTGGTAATGTGATTAATATTGTCATGCATTCTAGAAGTGATGGTGAATCGTCAAAAAAGAATAAAAGAAATGGGTGAAAGTCTACTAATAAGCCAAGCTCCCCCACTATTGCAATCTCAGGAGACAGTAATGAATGTCAAGACTGGTAATCCTCCTGCAATTAATGAACACTTAAGGAACATATGCAATGTTATAACCAGCCTAACTAATAAAGTTGAGTGAACTGTCAATAACAAACTAACCGAAAGTTACATCCTAGCAGAGAAAGTAATGTTTTACAAGACTTGACTGGATCTGGAATTACTGAACAGGAAAATGTAGCATTTATGGCTAAAATGAAATTGATTAGAGTAAGCAAATCAGTTCCAGAAATTCGCAAACTTATGCAGTGTTAAGGAGGGAGTATTAACACAGTACAATGTTCTCCATTTATAGAAAACTACAAGACTCTACCTAAGGAGGTAGCCATTCTCAAAACTAAATCCTTTGGCATTTTTTCTCTTCCAAGTGAAGAGCAGATACTACAACCAACTTAAAGCATTGAGTTTCTAAATTTAAAAACTCAAATCATTGATCATTTACAGTGAAAAGTACACCAGTGGTGTTGATTTTTATAAAGCAACAGAAAAGGAGAAATTCAACAATAAAAAAGGGGCATGAAGAAGTGAGACTTTGTGTTTCCAGAGTTGCAAGAGGGCCAATTTTTTTTAATGTATGTTAAGTTTGAACTGCTTGAATGATACGGATATTGGTGAACTTAATCATTCTTTCTTAACTTTTATAAGAAATTACCATTTTCCCATGCTCAGAATATCTCCAAGGAAAGCCTATCTACGTGGTGTCATTATCGCACAGCCAGACGCCACGAGCAAAGAAGAAGTGAGTGACGTAGTAGGAATTTTGTTATGCATCACTCACACGTCCAAAAAATCTCTACATATTTATTTATTTAAAATTCTCTTTTCCTTTCAAACTACAAATTTTATTATTTGAGAGTTCACACACCACATAAGTTTTTCAAAACTTGGCAGCTATGCAATAGGAAAATTGACTCTGTAAATGAAAATGTGGACAGGAGAATAGAAGGCATCGGCAAGTTTGTGAACACGAGAATTGTTAGTGTGGACTAGAAAATTTACAATGTTAATGAAAGAATGGACAATGTCGAAAATGAAATGAAACAGGAAATAAGTGGGATGAAGAAGGAATAGCAGGAATTTCTATAGTAGCGAAATTCTTCTATCACAACATCACCAGCCGAGAAAAGTGAGGAAGCAGTACAAGTTGTCACCAACACAGCAACTTCGGAGGATAGCAAGCAGCTCAGTAGCATTAGTGTCGCGCAGCCGGCAGTAGGGAAGGAGTTCTCAATTAAGCACACCCTTTACGATGGTCGGACTTCATTGCGGAAGTACCATCATCAGTTTGAAATAATCGCTACTCTTAATGGATGGACAACCGAACAGCCGGCTTACTACCTCGCTGCTGTACTAAGATGCCCCACACTGAGCATACTACAATCTCTGCCAGAGTGACATCTATTGGAGTACCCCACACTGGTGTCAGCCTTGGAGCTACGTTTCGGTGACCGATACCTGCGACATGCCCACCATACCCATCTGGGAAGCTGCACCCAACGATCAGGAGAGCCACTGCAAGAGCTATGGCAAGACATTGTGTGGCTCTCCCACTTATCTCTGGAAGGATACCCTGAGGAGGCATGCGACATCATCGCAGTCGGCTTTTTCATCAATGCCATCACCGATACAGAGATATGGAAAGCAGTACCTCTGGCTGCACTTCACACCATGCAGGACGCCCTGGCCCGAGCACTGGAGGTGGAGTCAGCAAGTATCCGCACCCCAACATCCCTTTACAGGCAGTGACGGTGAATGAAGACAATGACGATGCATCAAGAAGACACCGAAGGTGATGCAAACAATTATGAGGGACATTGCTTCCAGGGTCCGTGCTACAGAGCTTCGCCACCCCCTACCTAAATGGCCTGAGTGTTGGTCATGTGGACAGTCGGGGCACCTGAGAGCCTACTGCTCAAAACAGCAACAGCAGCAGCAGGAAAAGAGGCGGGTGAGAATACAGCACATTTGGAAAATTTGTTAACACCTATCTTAGGGGGCGAAGGTCAGTGACTACAGGAGGAAAGGCCCCAATGTTCTTACATGTGAAACAGGATTAGGATGCGATACTGGTGGAGAGGAGCCTGAACGATGTTCCTTGCCAGATGGTCGTCAACACTGGGGCGACCATAACAGTAGTAATACCAGACATCCTCGGGCCTTTTCCCCAGCGATCGCCCGACGACAACATGGAACGATGCTATTTGACTACAGTAATAGGTGAGACCACACCAGTTAAAGGTAAGAGGAAATTGATCTTGAAGCTTGGTAACCTTAGCATAGAGCACGATGTTTACATAGCAGAAATAGAGGATGAATGTCTTTTGGGGCTTGATGTACTACGTAAGCTGGGGTGCTGTATTGATACTCGACTTGGTGTACTACGGGTAGGCAGTACAGAGTTGGTGATGTCGACATGGCATGATTTGTCCTCCCCAGTTAGCTGCCCAGTAGTATGTGGTCAACACACTGTGCTGCCCGCTTCTAGTGAAATTATCATTACAGGCAGGTGTCAAGGAAAGTTTGTCAGACGTTTGGGTTTAATTGAACCAGCAGAGAGGATTGGTGCCCTGCCAGGTAAATTTGTTGTAGCAAGGACTGGTCTCTTTTAATTCTGACAGTTTTCCAGTTAGAATGATAAATTTACAAACAGGTCACACAGGTATTTCCAAATTACCCAGAAGAGAGTAAAACAAATAGAATGTCATGTACCAGAAGTACTGGAGGAACATTTAGTAAGAACAAATTAAAATCTTAACTGGCGACAGGAGAAGGCTGTCTCTGAATTTCTGTGAAGAAATAGTGATGTCTTCTCATTTGGACCAAATGTCCTGGGATGAATTAACGTGACCTGCCACCACATAGATACAGGAGATGCCAGGTCCATAAAACAGCCACCAAGACGACTGCCACTAATTTTGCATGAGGCAGTTGAGGGAATTCTGAAGTAAATTATGAATCTAGATGTGATAGAACCATCAGTTAGTCCATGGTCATCCCCCATAGTTCTTGTTAAGGAGTAAGATGGCTCTCTGAGGTTTTGCGTAGATTATCACCAGCTTAATAATGTGACCAAGAAAGACTCTTATCCGCTTCCAAGGATAGATGACACATTAAACAGCCTAGCAGGTTCGCAATGGTTTTCTACTTTGGACATGAAGAGTGGGTACTGGCAGTGTGAGGTGACTCCAGAGGACCAAGAGAAGACTGCATTTTGTGTCCAAGGGAAAGGAACCTGGCAGTTCAAAGTTATGCCTTTTGGGCTAGCCCCGCCACTTCCGAATGCCTGATGGAAAAAGTTTTGCCTTTAGATATTTGTAAGGTTTACCTAGAAGACATTGTTGTGATAGGAAGGACATTTGAAGAGCACTGATCACGCCTAGACTTTGTATTTTAGAAAGTGGCCGCGGCCAAGTTGAAACTGGTTCCTAAGATGTTCCACCTGTTCCAAAAGAAAATAAATTTCTTGGGACATGTAGTGTTGGCTCATGGAATCGAAACAGACCCTGAGAAGTCCAAAGCAATAAGAAATTGGCCGACACCAAATGACAAAACTAAAGTGCGGAGTTTTCTGGGATTATGAGCATATTACCGTCAATTTGTAACTGGGTTTGCTACAATCGCCAAACCACTACATGAACTGACTGAGGCAAAAAGAAAATTTCATTGGACCTCAGAGTGTGAAAATGCCTTTCGTAAGTTAAAGGAAATTCTGATCTCTCCATCAGTCCTGAGTTTCCCGAAAGTGAGGGCATATTCATTTGGACACTGATACTAGTGATGTAAGCATTGGAGCTGTGCTATCTCAGGTTCAGGATAGGAAGGAAAGAACAATAGAATACTTCAGTAAGGTATTGCATAAACCTAAGAGAAATTACTGTTTTACACGCAGAGAGCTTCTGGCCATGGTAAAGGCAATTTCACACTTCCACCCCTACCTTTATGGCAGACATTTTATTCTAATAACAGACCATGCTTCATTACGCTGGTTACTAAATTTTAAGAACCCCTAAGGTCAAATAGCCAGATGGATACAGCATCTTCAAGAATATTACTTTGAAATACAGCACAGATCTGGATGCCTTCACAGCAACACATACACATTCTCTTGCAGGCCATGTGAGCCATTTTGTCATCATTGCGAACACCAAGAAGAAAAGAGTGGTGAATCGCTGAAGATTTAGAGGACAAGAATGCAATGTTCTTTATTTTGTGATGGGTCACCTACCTGGAGTGATGAGGGTATTAGGAAAGATCAGCTGAATGATCCCACTTTGCGGCCATTATTAAAGTGGAAAGAATCTGGCTGTCGGCCAAAATGGGAAGAGATATCTAGCCTGAGCACAGCAGTCAAAGCATACTGGACACATTGGAATTCTCTTGTACTGAACAATGCCATACTTTACAGAAACTGGGAAAGTAATTATGAAAAACACACACGCTTATAGTTGGTCATTCCAGAATGCAGGGTTTCCGAAGTCATAAAAGAACTGCATAATATGGCAGCCTGTGGTCACTTTGGTTTCAATAAGACCCTTGACAAAGTCAGACTGAGATTCTACTGGCATCATTGTCGGTAGGATGTTAAGAAGTGGTGCAGATTCTGCAAAACCTGCACTGCGAGGAGGGACCAGGGGACAAGGTCACCTCCAGAAATACTATGTTGAAGCCCCATTCGGGAGAATGGCAGTGGATATTCTGGGACCCTTGCCTCTCACAGAGAGATGTAATCTGTATCTCCTGGTGGGACAAGATTACTTTACTAAGTGGCTTTAGGTCATTTCACTCACAAACCAAGAGGCTTGTACTGTAGCCGATGCCCTCTTAGAGTATGTCTTCTCGAGGTTTGGGGTGCCACTAGAACTCCATTCTGATCAGAAAATAAACTTTGAAGTTGCGGTCTTCCAAGAGGTGACAAAAATTCTGGGGATGAAAAAGACTAGGACTACAGCCTTACACCCTCAGTTGGATGGAAGGGTCGAGAGGCGTAACCGCACTCTTGAGCATTGCCTGTTGATCTTTGTGGCAGACAACCAAAAGGACTGGGATTCAAAGGTACCATTGTTTCTTCTTGCTTACCGCTCAACAGTTCACGAGTCCATAAGGGTAACACCATCAAGAATGTCCTTTAGAAGAGAACTATGCCTCCCTAGTGACCTGCTGTTTGGCCGACCGACAGAAGAGGAAGCTGCAGCCCCTGTTTATGCCAGCGAATTACGTAACATACTTTTTGGCATTCATGATTTTGCTCGACAGTACCTCAGAATAAATAATGACAGGATGAAGATGCTGTATGATAGCAGAATTCGGGGAGAGGTATTTCAAGGAGGACAACTGTTGTGGCTGTACAACCCACAGAGGAGGAAAGGGTACTGCCCGAAGCTACAGAAATTTTGAGAAGGCCCCTACAGGATTCTGAATAAGATCAATGATGCAGTCTTTCGGATTTGTCGTCAAGGTACTCGGGTGAAGCTGAAGGTTGTCCACATCAACAGACTGGCACTCTATGATGGTCCGTATGTTGCAGTGTCCTTTCGGGATGAACGGATTTGAGGAGGGAGTAGTTTTATGTGCTTGCTGCTTCACATCCCGCGCGAGCGAGTAGAAGTGAAAGACAGCAGTTATATGATAGCGGCGGCAACGAGTCAAAAGATTGTTTCAAATGAACAGGCGAGTGATGAGGCCGGTGGCCGCATATCTATTACAGAAAGCGAGTTGACACAATAATTCTCTTTGCGGCCTGTGCTGCTGACGCTGGTTGTATTGATTTCTGCGTTTACCTGAAGAATGCTCTGGATTACTGACCTTGTTCTCTCAGTGTGACTCGGGGTGCGTTGAACCTTCCAGATGGTCAGGGTGAACGACATAAAAGTGTGACAGGCCTCCGAGCCGAGGAGTTGAGTGAATCAGTGGCTGAGTCCTGAGCAAGAGAAGTGACTAGAGGAAGGGAAATCTGCAACTGCAAGTATTATAGCAGATAATGACTTCATGGAATATAACCATGAGCATGCTACAAGTAGAAGCTCCTAAAGATCTAGTTGTGTAGATGTGACCCCAATATAAAATTTAGAGAAACAAAATTCCTACTACAGCACCCTTACTAATACATAATAATAATTACATACAACAATAAAGCAAAATGTGATTTAGAGTAAAAAAATTGCAAGGTGGTTGATAAATAAAGTAAAACTTAGATTCGTGTGACCAAAATTATTTTTAACATCTGAAATGTGTAACAGTAATAAAGGCGTGAAATATCTATATATAATATCTATGGGATGCTGGAACAAACTAAATTTTCTGAAAGAAATTATTGTTAATTTTGTTGGGATCCCACAGTAAAAAAATTTTAAGTTCACAATTACAAAATATGTCGAGTCATACAACAAATTTAGAGGTTACATTTTTAATTTTTTATGATAGATTCTTTTCAAAATGATTAACAAAGATGGCGACTTGATTGCTGTATAGTTGAAAGATTCATGCACAAGCTGAAAACTATAAAAACAAGGTAGCTGGACTTTCCTGAGATGTGGAACATTTCCCTTGCCAACGCCAGCATAGGTGTTACTTCATCATTAAAACAACATCAAGAAAATGCAAGGCGACTTCAAAGAAAATCTGTCGCGCCTCGGCAGCAAGGTAGAGAAATTGCCTCAACGCAGTATTTTCCAACTCAACAGGTTGACCGCTGTAAATACAAAATTTACGCATAAAATAAAGAGGCAAGGACAAAATTATACATAATTTATGCAACAATCAAAAAACAGAACAAGAAACACTCGCCCAAAGTGGTAAAAAATCAAAAGATCACTCCATTAAAACTGGATAATAGCCGGAGCTAATTTATTTTGTCTCTCGCCATAACAAGTAGAGAGCAATAAGAAAGCTGTAGATTGTGTTCCGAAAATATCAGTCACTATCATAGATAGATATGTGGTATTTTACATTAATACCATGAATGCCGTATAAAATTACATTTAAATATGAAATTCACAAACCAAATACAGAATATTTCATTACAAAATTTACAATTCCTTTAAATAAAGTTATTTCCATCGGTTGACACAACAGCTTAACCTGATCAGAGTAACTGGTTACCGATAAATTTCAAAATGAAAAGGTAACAAAATCTTGGAATATTCCTAGTTGAATAAACAAAATTACAGAAAAAGTGACTAAAACATTATCTAACCTTGCTTTTACATAGAAATGAACAATAAAGCTAGGTGCTGGAAAAGAAAACAAGCGGCTTTGCCATGAAAACCAAAAATATTCCCTGTAATAGAATACAATGTAAAAAAAAACATGGTTCAAAATAAGTGAGTGCCTACAAAAGGCACAGTATCAAGCAGTGAAGAGTGCGGCTGGCAGGCTGGAGACTATTGGACTAAATGCGTGAGTGGAAGACATTAAAAATGGTTGCAACAGATAGACTGAACACGTGTTAATGATGAGTATGAGATAAATGACTGTAACCAAACAGAGACAATTAAGAAGAATGTTAATTAGAGTTGAAATAGACATTAAATATTGCGCTCACTGTTAAATAAAAAAAGTAATAGTGGAAACAGATAATTTAATGTTGTAAATAATAGCAGTGTGAATAAATTAGAAATAAAATTTAGTTCTTTTATTATTATTAAGACCTCCATCCCTCACGAACTCAGGCATCCCATGAACAGTATATATTTTTTTTGTGTTTGCCTACATTGTGTGTGTATATGTCCTTTGTTCTATATTTTCTTAGTTGTATAGTTTCTCATTGTTCTATTCTGACACTTGCTTAGTCTGATTTAACATGTATCACTATTTTACTTTGTTTTTGTGCTTATTGAATTCTATGTTAACGGAAAGTTATACTTTCAACTTGTGGAAAATTCTGCTCGTCTGCGCCAGTAGTACTGTGCAGGTGACAAAGTGTCTGTCCTGTCCCCATCCCTTCCACGTCTGCTCCCTCACTCTAGTATGAGTGAATTTCCTGCAGGGCGATAAACACCTCGAAGTACAGAGTTGCTGAACATAAAATGCTTGCGGGAAAACAGATTCTAGGAAGGCACGTAATTCATTCTCTTTCTAAGAGTGGTTTATCCCGTGGCTGCCAGACCACGGGCATGTTTGAGGCCCGTATTAATTAGAGTGTATCAGCACTAATATTAGACTAGTTTTTATGCTTTAATTGTCGACTCTTGAGACTACTGCTTATTAATAAACACAAATTAATATTGAGAGCCACAAAAATCTTGTTTTACGAATTTATGTCCGCAGGTCACTTGATACTCTAATTTGTGCACAATTTTAGGTTATATTTTATATGTTTGGTTACAGTTAAATACAAAAATGGATTTGCCTTGTAATGTGCATGAACATCCTTAAGAGTTATGCAATCAATATGATAATAACAGTCATGAAAACAATATACACATTTACCGACTGATATGAAAGTGCATTAGCATCACTATTTTTCAAGTGTCATTCTATATAGCAGTAATTAAATTGTTTTTTTTTGTCTTGGAAGCATAGTTTGCGACACCACTGATACTGATTTAATAATTATTTTTAATGGCTTTTTTTCCGAAATGAAGAGTATGTTATTTTATTATATTTTTTTACATTTTGAAATATATTTTATTTACATCTATCTATTGATACATTTTTAAACCAGGTTTATATTACAAACCAATCACATCTCTGAAGACTATTACATTATTGTATGGTGATATTCCACCCTAACCATAGTTATAAAACATATCAAACAGCAAAACTCGTTGAACTATAATTAAAATATGTTCTTTTTGTATCAAAATTTTTAAAACAAGTCTGTTGTAGCTTCTCTTTGTGGCTTTTTGGCATATGTGTGAACCTCACTTTACTTTCAATTATGTCTTTGTATTTTACAGGTAGAATTAATTGTTAATGTTTCTTCAACACTGTGTGATTTTCAATACTTTTTAAATGTGTTTCGTTACAAGAAACTGTAAATATAACTATATAAAAGAAATAGTTGAGCATAGCCGCAGACAAGAACGCATTGACACCAAAAAAAAACTTACATTTCTGCTTTGAAGAGCCCTTTGCGAGGTTATATAAAAGACGTATCTCATAATCTAATGTCACTTGAGAATAGAAACTTGAAACTAATTTCAGCTAAGTACTACTCAAGAACTGACTATTAATTTATGTGAGTCTCAAGACTAGAGGTGCCGCTGTGGTGTAGTGGTTAGACTACTCGCCTCCCACCTAGGCAAACCAGGTTCAATTCATGGCAGGGTTGCTCCCGAATTTTTGCATGTGGGAATTGTGCTGGACTATGCTGCTGGTCTGCGAGTTTTCTCAGGGTTATCCCATTTCCCTCCCTTTTGTTGCGGTATTGCTCCATACTCACCTGGCTTCACCCTCATCGGTTCTCAAGACTGTTATGAGCCGCTCATATCTCTTTACTCACTCAAGACTAGAAACTCATCTCAAGACTAGAAACTCATCTCAAGACTGATCACCTGATACGATCTCAAGATGAGATCTGAGAAAGGACTATTAATTAAACCCAAGTGCGAGGGTCTTGGAGCGATTTGGAAGGATATTGAAGGTGCATTAACATCACACGTGTTTAGGGGTGACAAATTGTTGTTAGCCTGAGACTATCCATGGTGATTGGCATAGGGTGAGGGAGTGAAGAGATTTGGGCAGTTCTTAACATTGAGGTCTTGAGAGCCGATGAGGGTTAAATGAGGTGAGTATGGAGCAGCACTGAATTGCAAGGGCGGGGGAAACAGGAGATCTCAGAGAAAACCCACTGACCAGCAGCATTGTCCGGATTGGCATAGGTACTGCTCTAATTGAAATTACTAATAATAATCATTTACGGAGGATGAAAAGTTAACTCTGTTTTTCGTAGTAGATTTTAGCAAAGCCTTTAATGCTCTTGACAATGAACTCCTGCTAGCAAAATTGCAACATGTTTGTAATTCCTCGGTAAATGTGTGTGAATGTTTTTGATAATACCTAATGATCGCAGCTAGTCCATTGTAATGAATGGCCACCAGAAGTTCCAATGATACCATAAAAATGTTAAGTTCACCAAAGTTCTGTGCATGACCCCTTAGTTTCGGCATTATTATTTATATAAATCTGTCATGGGCTGCTCATTTTACTTCTTTATGTAGAAAGGTGTATAATTCAAAATTAGTTATTTAATTTAAAATTCTTTAAAAGGCAAATTCTATCAAGATTAAAACCAAGGATTGTCCAGAGCCTTACATTACCTGTTATTAACTTTTGTGATGTTGTTTACAACAGTCACGGTATGCCACGAGGCAACATTGCAAAAACTTCAAACCACGTTTGAGGTACATATTTATTAAAAACTGTGATGTTGTAAGCTCTTTACTTCAAAAATTTATAATGGTTTAAGTGGGATAAAAGAAGAACCACTCATGCCTTGTTTTTGCTCCATAAAATACGAAGTACTCCCAGACCCGACTACCTGTCCAGACATTTTTCTTACCAGAATGAATGCCACCATTAAATACATGCTCTAAAATGGTTAATAAATAGTTATTCCCACTAAAAATGACTAAAATTGGTTCAGATTCCTTTGCTACTGCTGTGTCAAAAGCATGGAATAATTTGAAACTGGAACTCAGGAATATTAAAAGTTTTAAAACATTTAAGAAAGTAAGAGAGAAAGCAAATACTACCTGGGACATCTCATTAGATGAAAAGATGAGTTTTACACTACCAAAAATGTACATACAAACGTGTGTGTGTGTGTACATGTGGTGTTTATGTATGTATGTGTGTGTGCACTTATGGTGCATTTTAGTGTGTGTGAATTATATTTAGTTTCTATCTTCCCTCCACTTTCTCACTCTTTTTCAAATTTTATTCCATCTAATCTCTGTTTCTGTCTGAATTATTTTGTACACAGGTGATCATGTCTTAAGTACACCTTAGAGCTGAAAATTAATAAATAATTTAATTATAAATAAATAATATAATTGCCATTACCACTTCCTCTAGTTGAGATTTCAAGCAGTACTAAATTTTGTATGATCAGTAATTTAGTTTCAGCATGAAGTGGCTTCATTGAGTCTTTATTGAGTCTCTGTAAACGACTATTATTGAGGATGCCCTAACTTAATGACGTCAATTTATCTCGGCAAATACGAAATGTCTTAAACTACAACGTATTGCAACTTTCTCGTACAAAATAAAAATGGTTGGGCCTGCTCTGCAAAATAGGGACATGCACGTATATGCCACATCTTACTCTTTGATATTTCGAAGTTATTTTGATCAATATAAATTTTGTGCAGAGCTTAAAATATTATTTTAGAAATAAAAACTTGCATGTAATGACCATTCCTTGAATATTGTGCACAAAATTTTATGAAGTGATTTATTTATGCAGGTAGCAATACATTTTTTAATATTTGACACTTTATTGACTATTTTGAATAACTCATTGCGAACCTTATATATCATATGCATCCATCATAAGTCACAACTGCAGAAACAAAATGTCGCCATTTCCAGTGTTCATGATTACTAAATTTCTTTTTTAACATTGTAAGATATATTTTCAATTTTGGAATACAATAACACGAGGTATTTTGTGGAAATTAGAAAAATACATTTGTTTCTAAGAATTTGAAGTCCTCAAATGTACTATTTTCAGTTTTAGCTTTTATAAGTGTAATTTAAGGGACTACTAAAAAATGATTGCAGACAGTTTGGAAACTGAAACATACCAACTCGCAGATTACAAAATCAGAAACTGGCCCTTTCTAGCCTGGTCCTACTTCGTTGAATGTTCAATTTATTATTCCAAATCTCCATTGTGAAACTTTACAGACAGTCGGTGATCAGTTATTGGTTGTACTAGGAGGCGAGGGAAGCGAGAAAGTAAAGATTTCAAGGGGCAGTTCCCTGGCTTCAAGCTCGCTACCAGCATTTGACTAGAGATAATAAAATCCTACTTTGTCTTTGTAACTTCCAGCCTCTTGTTTTGGTATAATCTAAAAATTACTGTTTTTCTTTCTCTATAGCTACACACACATGCATGTACACACATACATTACATATATAACGTGACTAATACAGGCTACAGAGAAACACATTTTATTAATATTACAAAAAGATATTTATACTTAGGAGTAGATGAAAGTACAGATGAAAAAAAAATGGGTTCACATTTCGGAGGGGGCTCGGGCCCGTCGGACCCTGCTGGCTACTACCTTTGTCGATGATCAGACCAAATCTCAACCACCCCCAAAAAATATTTGTGGATGCACTTCTATAAATCATTTTACAACGTTGTCATGTTTTGGTGGCAGCTCTATGAATATACTTTGTATGTTCTAACTCCAGGAGAGCAGGAGGGCTAAGAGAGAGTGACTCCAAGGGTGCTGGTTAGGTGTCTCTACGGGCGAGACACCTAACCAGCACCCTTGGATTGGCTGATCAGATGTGACCTTATTGTTTTACTTGCGTAATATGTTGTTTGGAGGTTTCGTAGAAACCTATAAAAGTGTAGGTCTCCATACTGTATAATATTCTGTACGATAGTATCGAAAAGTTATTGTGAAAGCACAAGGTGTACCCACTTCGTGAAATACTGTTTGGATGAATCATGTGCACCTTTCGTTTATGCTAAAGCTGTGGTAATATTATTAATGCTACAAAAATTTTTAATGAAATGTTTGCTGTAGCTACGTGCACAATATGTCAGTCAAGGCTGGCAGCCACCTACAGAACTTACTAAAACTATAGGGTGTTAGTAGCAATCTACAGTTAAGAAAAAAATTGCTGTTTCCAAATTTGTACAGATGCGCCAGTTAATCTCGCATCTCCAAACCTTTTAGCAAATGCATCTTTAACAGAAATAGTTGTATTCAAGGAAAAGTCTACATCCAAATTATTTTAAGATTGGTTCACAATCAATTTTGTGTATGTTATAAACTCATGAATAGTACATGTACAAAAATGTATAGTTCATAGTGAATATACTTGTTTTATGGTCAACCAGACATGACTATAAATTAACTTGATTTTAGTGAGGTGGTGATTTATTGGCAAATTGCATTATTTAGACTTTTCTAAATGGATAAAAAAAATAAAAACATAAGTTTTGTTTTGAAATAAGATATTTAAATAAATACAACAGATTACTTCTTACTCTTCTTTTTTATTACAGTTCTATTGGCTAAAGTTCATTATGTACATAACCCTAAACAAAATATCGCCATTTTGTACACGTTGATGACATTCCTACACGAAACGTACACAAAGATCATAAACAGTTTCGTAAGAGTATAAGAATACCTTCTTCCATTTCGATACATACACATTCATTACATACAAGTTTTTGACCCTTACTGATAACGCTTTTAGTGTTCAAGTCTGAGTACAGTTTTGAAGTGTTTAATTTTATGTGTGTTATGTTTGGTATACTGTGAAAATTAAAATAAACAAAATACATAGACATTAATTAATAAAAATTGATATATTTAAGTTTAGTTAAATAAAATATATATTAACTTATATTTATTATAGGTAATTATTAAGTTTAGAGGCTTTTCTGTAAAACAAAAACCCAAAAAGTGGTATATTTCCACTCTACTAATCACGTAGAACACGAATATACTAGGGGCATTAACGTACGACTAATTTCTTAATATGTGCCCACCTAACCTAACAGAACCTAACCCCACGATGGGTGAATCACTATTTTACATTTTTAAACTAACCTAGGATTGTAGGATTGTAAATTAACCTAGGATTGTAAGGTTGTAAAGTAATATAAGATTATACAATATTAATCAAATCTCTGATCAACACCCTACAATCACAGACTAGATGGGAACCCTATAATCATACTTTAGTTTAAATAACTGCAATGCTAGGTTAGTTAAAATCACTACAATACTAGGTTAGTTTAAAAATGTAAAATAGTGATTCACCCATCGTGGGGTTAGGTTAGGTGGGTACATATTATACAATTAGTCATACGTTAATGACGCTACTATGGTCGTGTTCTGCGTTACCTACCAATAATCCTAGGTTAGTTGAGAAAGAATGTGAAATTGTGGGGTAAAAACGTCCTGAAAAACCTTGTTTGAATTACGTAATATAACTACATTTGCATGTTAAGCTACCTTTTAGTATTTTTGGGTTTTACACTAAACTATGAATTTAGGATTTTAGGGATGTAATGGAGCCGTAAAACACACCATAAATAATATCAATTTCCTCACCAATGTAGGCGGGTGGTACATACCTCTGTCAACAGCCAATTCAACCTCACCTCACTTGATGAAATTACAATCTTCCACAAAGCGCCACATACGCACATATAACGCACTGAAACACTCGTTTACAGCCGAATATATACACAGAAGCACTTGTAAATAGGCTAATATAACGCACAAATGCGCTCTTGCTTGCTTTCACCGTTTTAAATCATGAACGGTGCAACACCTAACTCACTGCGATCCGCACCTGTGGCCAGACACTGGCATACTAACGTAAGGCCCGTGATGACATCTGCGGCCACTAGATTGCGTAAAATATGCAATGCGGTAGACGTTAATAGACGTAAACATCAAATTTCGCGATTTCTTTAAATAGGTTCTACTTATTTTAACATTACGCCATCTTGAAGAACAAAGTAAGCTGTGCAGAACCCGTTAATGCAACTTTTGTTGGTCTAGGACGTTTTGTTCACAAACGTAAACAAACTGTCTAAACAGTCATTTCGCAATTTTGTTCAATTTTTAAAAATATGTTATACNAAACAGTCATTTCGCAATTTTGTTCAATTTTTAAAAATATGTTATACTTATTTTACAGCTATGCCCCTACTATATTCGTGTTCTACGTGACTAGTAGAGTGGATATATACCACTTTTCGGGGTTTTTTTTTTTTTTACAGAAAAGCCCCTAAACTTAATAATTACCTTATTATGAATTAAGCAACATGCAACTAGTTTTATGCTTAAATGTAATGCATCATTACTAGGGATACCCAATTTTTGGGGAAAAAAATTCAGAAACTTTTATATCCTATCTTTATACCTGCAGCTGTTCTTTAGTTATTCGCAGCGTGTGCCCATAAAGACAATTTTTAATTGACTGGGTCAATCAGAATTAGGTCACTTGGCTACTGAAAATCTGTGATTCGTGAACAAAAATATAAGATGTGCAAGCAGGTAAAATCATCCAACCATGAAAGTGTATCCCACTTATAGTGATTTGAAATCCAACTAGTCGGGAACTCATCGTGAAAATCTGGTTTTTCTAATTATTGCATATAAACAAATGTTTTAATGTGACATAGCTTCTGTAGAAATTTATGTAATAAAAATTCTGCATTTGTGTTAGGAGAACATATTAAAATACTGTTACAAGTGGTTTAGGGCATATTCATGAGGGATGTAGGTCTTGATAAAATCAACAGAACTAAATTAAATTTGGTAATTTATTTTAAGGTTATAAAATACCTACAACTATTATTTACAAAAACGACTGTCTATTTCTACTATTAACTGAACTACAAATGCCAAAATTTTAAAGAGAACAACAATTTGTTGAATATAATTCATAGTTCAATATTTATCCCTACTATTCCTATAAGTGTGCACAATTTTTATGCCAATCTCAATTATAAGTTTTTATCACTGTCTTTATACTAGTTATAATCACTTAATCTTATTCATCACACATATACAATCATACTCTTCACTATAAGACATTAACATCAATCCAAATGTCCGCCACACGCATCTGTATCACTTTCTTACAGTTTAGCCGGTCAGTCGTAGGGCTATACGCAGAGAGAATCTAGTTGTNGCCACACGCATCTGTATCACTTTCTTACAGTTTAGCCGGTCAGTCGTAGGGCTATACGCAGAGAGAATCTAGTTGTCACTACCACTAGAAACGAAGGGAAATCATCGCTAGATGGCTTTTTTTGTGTGCCTAGTCACATTAAGTGTTAGTCGATCTTATTTTTTAAATGTAGAAATCTGGTTGCTGATTGACCTGCCTAAATTGGTAATTAGTAGAGATTTCTGCTTCATGATTATAGATTTAAAGAGTTTTATTTCCNGCCACACGCATCTGTATCACTTTCTTACAGTTTAGCCGGTCAGTCGTAGGGCTATACGCAGAGAGAATCTAGTTGCCACTACCACTAGAAACGAAGGGAAATCATCGCTAGATGGCTTTTTTTGTGTGCCTAGTCACATTAAGTGTTAGTCGATCTTATTTTTTAAATGTAGAAATCTGGTCGCTGATTGACCTGCCTAAATTGGTAATTAGTAGAGATTTCTGCTTCATGATTATAGATTTAAAGAGTTTTATTTCCTACAAGGCTATAAATCCACACATTCCTGCAATCAGAATATATTTACGGAACTAAAATCCTAGATACGACTAATTTTTAATTTTCAGACAGTTTAGTTTTGTGGAACATAATTTGTAATTCGTGTACAGCACTACTACTTTTTTTGCAAAAACTAGATAACACTTAAAGTAATTAATTTTATTTTCAAATGTAGATTTTTAACTGTTCTCATTTGTAAATGTAACCATATTAATTATAAAATATAGATATATTTAACACAAAAAATTATTACAATTACACATTATATTCAAGAAATTGTTTCTTTTTTAAAAAATGTTTTTTATCATTAATTTGCATTTTTAGCATTTGCAGTTCAGTACAAATACACCCATGAAACTGTTATATGTTTAGGCACACTCTAAATGTTAAAAAGCTGGATAGTACTATTGCACAAATAGTATTTATTTTCCTATATATATATAAAATTTCATATAGTAACACGAGTCGTGTGTGCACGGGCATTGTCCTGCTGGAAGAGGACAGCTCCTTGGGGTTGTAGGAACTGCNTATAGTAACACGAGTCGTGTGTGCACGGGCATTGTCCTGCTGGAAGAGGACAGCTCCTTGGGGTTGTAGGAACTGCAACAAAATTGGCTGGATGATGTTCTGGATGTAGCGTTCATTGCTCAGTGGTCCCTCAACATACACCAGAGGCGTACGGTCATTGCCCCCCAAACCATGATGCCAGGAGTTGTCCCTGTATTTCACTGCCATATGCACTCTGGTTGACACTGCCACCAAGACAGAATTTGCTCTCATCACTAAACATAACTCTGCATCATTCATTCCTCCAGTTGCTTTGTTTGCGACACCATGTGAGGCAGGCTGCACGGTGATGGGGTGTGAGAGGAAGCCTGGTGAGCAGCACCCTTGATTGTAGCCAAGCGTCCAGTAAATGGTTGGTGATGGTCCAAGCTGACACCCTGGGTTCTAATTTGTGTGGCGGTCACAGTGTGATCAGCAATGGCTGCTCGGCAGATGCGGCGGTCCAGGTGGGAATCTGTATTCCGCTGCCATCCGTAACCAGGTTGATGAGCACGTGCACCATCGTTGGACCACTGGCACCACCAATGATGCACAGCAGACACTTCACATCTTATGCATTGGGCAATTCTTCAGAAGGACCATCCAGCCTCTCTCAGGACTACAATACGACCTCGTTCAAAGTCAGTTAATTGCACGAAGTGTGGTCGTCTATGCTGTCATGGCATGTCTATAATGCTTACCACACACAGGCTGATGCTTGAAACAACAGAATACTCCCCAAGTGAACTACAGTTGCAGTGGGCTCAGCGGTGTTATGCCTAGTACGCGGTTCCTACTCCGTCCACAGCACAGCACTGTTAATCATTGCATGTACTGACCTCTATCAGTGCCCCATGCACATAACACATCCAAAATACGTAGGGTCTTTCGTTAATGTTTAGTGGCACAGACTATATGATGCCTGAAGGTTAAGGGGTTTGTAATAATGTAGACTTTGGCTGTTTCAATTTGAAGGACGAATATATTGTCTCGAATTTAACACAAAGAAAATACATCAGCACTTGAGAGGTGTGGTACTGTAATAATTTGGTTACTCGGATTGACTGCTAACGCCTTCGAGATGGAGGGGGGCTTCTCTTGACGGTGATTGTATACTTAACTCTTGCTGGTATGATGTCAGCTGTGGAGGGTGAGCTCCGGCGATGGGCGGCCTTTGGCAAAGGCCCGCTGGGTGTCGTCGTCTCCCCTGGGCTGCTCTACTGACGTACTGAGGTACTCTTGTGGCCGGGAGTCTGATCTCCCGGCCTCTCGACTGACTGACTGACTACTCTGGGCTCTGCAATAATCAACTGTCTGACCTCTCTGCGCGGTACTAATGAACAGCCCCACTTCTCTTGAAAAGGGGTTTTTATGCTTGCCAGTCTTCACCCTTAATTGTCGGCACGTGTCGCCTTGTGGAGGGAGGGGGTGAGGGGTGAGGTGGTAGAATGCAGAACAATGCCTTTCAAAACATGTGTCCTGGTTCCTGAAGGGTTTGGTGGGGGGAGGGGGAAGGTAGCCCCTTGCCCCTAGCTTACTCTCGTCAGCTATTTCTTCTCGGTGCGTTTCCACATTGTCCTGTGGTTAGCTAAGGGGAGAAGGGNTTACTCTCGTCAGCTATTTCTTCTCGGTGCGTTTCCACATTGTCCTGTGGTTAGCTAAGGGGGGAGGGGGAGTGTTCTCGGCACCAATATCCAGCTCGTCAGCTATTTCTTCCGCGGTGTGTGTTTTCTGAATTCAGGCGAAATACACATGATTATTTGGTGATATCCTGTGAAACCTCTGCGCTCCACAGATCTTACGGGCTGGCTCGAGGCGAAGGGGTGTGAAGGGGGTGGCCGGGAGGCCTACGCAGCAGGACGCGCAGCAAGACACGTGTAACTGCGATCCGTTCTGGCTGTTCACCTGCCTCGTGACACCTGGTTATGCGGGAGGGGGTGGTTGTGGGCCAGCGTCGCTCTAATATTCTTAAACCGTCACACGTTACACATTTGGTGTTTCTATGTCACCGCTTTAGTGGTGTTAATGTTTCATTTTCCACCAGTGTATTTCATATGAGAAGTCATTAGGCCTATGGTTATAATTTCAGCCATACGGGCTGCACCGCCGTTCTAATGGCCATTCAAGACTGCAGACACAGAGGCATGCTGCAGCTTATATGTATAGCCGATTTTTTAATTGATGCATGGAATCTGGTTATTCGAAGAAACAACGCTCTAATGATCTCAGCAATAAAGTTTCCCATCCCACATCACAATATTACATCCAGCATAGAACTTTCTTTTGTGGCCCTGAAGGGACACACCCTTTTCCTTAAGTTAATAGCTTCTTGGCTGCTCAAGGACAGTCAATTAGAGAGACTCCTCACACAGCTGGTGCCAGTAGCCTATGATGGCTGTATGCTGTTGCCTAGATCACAGTGTTACAGTGGGCACAGTGAGTCAATCAAAATGTTTCTCAGATGCACTCAAAAAATCCTGAATGATTTCATTAAAATTTGGTTTCTTTTTGCAAGAGACTCATTTTGTTAACAAAGTAGATGAAATCCGAAGTTTGTATCTTTATCCATTCGTTTTTTACATTGTTACAGAATGTGCGTGAACTCACACCTATTTTTCTGAATAAAGAATATTATTCTTTTTCCCTAAGAGGAAACTATGTTTCTGAAATATATCTAAATGTTTTCGCCTTGCTTTATAAGCAGACAATAACAAAGTCGTGACTCGTGCTTAGTGGAACAGATAATGTGTAGCACAACAGCTGCCTCACTTCACACAGTGTTTGTGTTTGCTCTAGCCTGTAGCCCAAGTTGTCAGTACCGTGATGGGCTTTGAACGATCCTCACTATTTTTCACTTGTTTGCGTGTAATATTTTTGTTATAATTATGGCACTATGTGAACCTTGTGCTAGCATAAGTAGTTGTAAAAGAGAAGTGGTTAACAAACAAGGTTGACCTATAATCTTGAGAGTGCATTCTTCTTCTACTACCAAAAAAAAATTGCAAAAATATATATTTTGAACAAATTAACAGTTTGACAGCAATAGCAAGTGATGACGGTGAACGCACTGTGCAACTGATATGCAAGAAAGGAAAGAGCAGCATTGCATCTACGTCAAAAGCAATATTTATGTTACTTAAGAAAAAAAAGATTTATCAGGAAACAAGTTAACGATTTTGATGATTTTAACAAAGACTGTCTTTGTAATGTGGCGTTAGAATTTTATGTTAAAGGGGGAAAATTCAGAGAAAAAAAAATGGCAGCTATGTGTGAGAAAGTAGATTATATTGTTTCAACAAATTCCAGATAAGATTTTTTTATAAAGGGTATGTTTTTGTTATAATAAATTGAATGATATGTGTAAGTTTATAATGGAACAGAATAGCATTACAAATATGTGGACAGGGAAGAAGACTTTATGCTGCCATTACAAGGTGCAACACAAGGATGAATTACTTTTCAAATGCTATATGCAACTGTGAATTACTTTTTCAATGCTACATGCAACTATAAGTAATTAAAAATTATTACATACACATTTGATAGACGTTATTAATATGTAAATTTAAGTGTCAGAATATTTCTACTATGAACGTCAAATTCAGTAGTTTGTGTACCAAGGCAGTTTTCTAATATATATAAACTCCCAAATATGTCTCATATGCATTGAATTGATTTTTTTTCTACTGTATTAAAATGTTTCTCTTTATGTATAGAATTGTAATTTATATTACTATAATTCAGATTTAATGATGCACACATTATGACAGGATGGGTGCTTGATAATTGTGGCAACAGGGCTTGCCAACAGGCTAACATTAAGCGGCCAAGAAGTTCTGTGCCAGGTATAAATTAAGTGTGCATTTTTCTACAGTATTGATCTAAAACTCTATTTACATTGTGTTACGTTTTTGAAATCTATTTTACGAAAGTGAAACTACCCGGTTTTATACATCCTCAAAAATGCTCTTTTCCACATTTTTCCCACATGAACATGACTTGACCTCACAAGTTTAAGGCAAGCTCCCATACTGCTAATGTTTACATTGGTCATGAAAAAGGTTTGTTCGAAAATAGACAGTATTTTAATGGCAAGGGAACTGAAATAAGAATTTAAGAACCCCAGGTAAACTCAAATGACATGTTGTACCACACTGCATAAGTCCAACATAACTTAAAAATCACTGACTAAGACATATAAAAAATAAAGAAAATTAATATTGTTGTCAAACGTGATGTGTTCAATAAGTTGTCCTTTGTGTAATGTGAAAGCACAAAGATCTAAACTTCATAATTAGTGTCATGTGGTTTGGTGAACTTTTTTTTATACATTACTGCCCAATTTATAATTAATACACTGATGCCGCAAAACAAAAATTTAGCTACGTGTATTTTATGTTCATATTATGTCACCTACCCATATTATATCATCTTGGATTCTTTATCATATTAAGTTGCTTCTTTTGCAAAAAATAAACATATCCTAAACATTGAATTGTATAAACGTGTGTACATGTGAGTTCTGTTTCATCCAATACAGCTTCATTTCTTAACACAATTTGCTGCTTTCATAATATGTTTGCAAATATATAGATGTGATTAAACCCTCCAACATGAAGCTATTTTGTAGGCTTGAGTTACTGAACCAGTTTAAAATATGGGTCGTAATAGTACAATCTTTAAGCGTTTGACACAGTGCCGTGTTTGTTCCACTAAAAACTATTCAAATATTTTAAAATAACAACTTCTTTGGTAATTATCTGCTCATAAATTGACTATTTACTTAGCAGCTAGGCAGGCATAATAATGCAATGCTTTCTGAACACACGTTTGCACTCAGTTCTCCATGTACAAATTAAGTAACTAAATAAAAAATCTGTAAAAATTATTATTCATCCAACACCCCTGCAATGTGTGTATGTATTACTAAAACATGGACACTGTTCAACAGTAAACTATTTTGTGTTGTAAAAAAGTTTATATTTTTTACATTACAGTATTATTTTTCGTATAACGCAATATTTGTTAAACATGTCTACATTACTTAAAAAATACACACACTTCACGAGAGTCTGAATTTTAACGGGAAAAGTCAAAGTTCTGGCCAAAGATTATTTGCGGGAGTATCGAGTGATACATATTTTTATTATTTAAGTAACAAAGAATTACAGCTTTTACAGACTATATTTCATAACAGAATTATTTAACTTTGCATTATACTATATTCTGATTATTCTCAGCAGGGATATTCTAATTACATGTCTGTATATGGGCAACCTATTACATGACAATATAAAGTCACTTTGCAATAAAAATATGTATGAGCTAGAAAGTCAAGAGAAAATAGTAAATAGCTGCAACACAGTTTGTCTCAAGGGGCAGTATAGTCAAACTGAGAGACTCTGTGCGTAATAAATGAAGTAATGACTAACTACTGTATGAAGATAAACTAACATATACTGTTTCACTCCCAACCAAGTTGGCCGCGGTTGTGTAGCGTCTAGAGCGCTCACCTTTCACCAAGGTAACCCCATTTTGACTGTCAGTGTGGTCAACCTGGATTTTTTTCATGTATAAAATTTGGCAAATCTTGCAGTTGGCTGATGGATTTTCTTGACGTATCCCCCCCCCCACTCACTGCATTCAGTCACAGCTCCATCCTCATCTCACTTTACCCTCAACTGCGCTGAAGACATTAGCTGTTCGGCACTGCCTTAATTTTTCAGTCATATTCAACCACCTGCATCCACTACGTCCAGTTAGTTGGGGACTGCAGTTTTACAAATAAATTAAAAGGTGTGTAACAGAGAAGAAACAGAAGCTTGGTGAAGAAATGTGTTTTTCAGACCTGGATGAAAATTGTAATTTCCTGAAGGAGACAAACATTTATTAAAACATACAGAATGGATTTGGGCAGCAAGGAGGAGGAAAGGTGAGGAGGATTGGCCCAGATTGGGGCTAGGGAGTGAGTTGTAAAACGGTTGTGTCAGTTGCTGCCGCCTGTTATATCCTGTTGCATCTGCGCAAACTTGTACACCCAGACTGCTGTGACCACATTGTGCAGCGGCCGAGAAAATCAACAGCCATACTGCAGATAGTATTATTAGATTTCATTTATATTTTCCATTGCATTAATTTAGTACTTATTATAAATTTTGTTAGTTCTGTAAGAATGCAAGAAAATTGAAGTATAATTAAAAAACTAAAATAACTAAGCACAATATTTTGCTGTTCACATCATCTTTTAGAATTGATTATTAAGGTATACATATGGAGGCAAAAAAATTTGTAAAAAACAAAATTTTAATTAAATTATAAACTTTACTTGTTTCTCATTTTATTATATATTCCAGTTTTTGATGCTTCAGATATTATAACTAATATAGTAAGTACGTAGTTTGTATAAGTCTATGGGTACTTATTAACTGCTCTATCTTAATGATACGTCATGTTACTGTAATTATCCAGAATAGGGGCTTTTTTGAAAAAAGCAAATGACATCCCGGAAAATGGTATATATCAACTTTACTAATCACACATAAGAGGAATTTTATTGGTGCTTCACGTAATTTGCAGCACATAGCATGAAATGTGATGGTCAGAAGATGAACATCAGGGTGTTTATGCAGTAAAGCACGTGAAATTTATGTCAAATATATTTCTTTCAGGTTGCTGAATCCTGTTTAATGCTAGAATGCCTCTGGTACGAAACCTTATTTTACAAAACGTTAGTCACAAGGTATTTTTTGCAGACGCACTAAGGTTATACAGCTATAAACCACAGTAATCAAGCAATCTGAATATAATGTAATTCTGATGAATTTCCCAAGGTTTACTTTTGGGTCATTCCATGCAAAATCATCCAGGGATGGTTACCGCACCATTTTGAATTAAAAAAAAAAATTATGTTGTTTCTACCTTCAGACAGGTGACAAAAAACTGTTAAAAAAATTTTTCATGTGAAAGTTTACTGGTGGGAGGTGTCAGAGAAGGGCAAGGGTAGCCAAAAAACTAGGCTGCAAGGGTTTACTTTTTTTTCATATCTCAGTTCCTATGACAGAGTTTAGATCGATTCAAAAACAGTTTCACTAAGAATCATCTGAACTTCATTCTGACATGTTATTTAAGAAAACCAATTAAACAGTAGGTATGTTAACAAATGTAAAAAATTAGCAATAATGTGTTGATTTTCTCAATATTCATAATATTTTTTTCCACAATTTAAAAACAAACAACTTAGCATATAATTTTTATATTTTTATTTTAACAAATTTGAAAATGGTCTGCTTCCCAAACCCCCCAAAAATTATTCTCTTTAAAAAAAAAAATTTCAAAACTGAAATTTTTTGAAAAGTTAAAGAGGTTTTAAAATTTTTTTTAAATTTTACATAGAGATAGTGCTATATAGTTACAACATACTCCCTTGATTACTAAATGATTATTTATTTCATTTAGGAAAAATAACATTTTACATTTTGTATGTTTTGGCTGTCCTGCAGATGTGCCAAATTAAATTAATTCACATAATTTGGTTTTACTTCATACAAATAAAGTTTTTTTGAGATAAAATGCTTTGTAGGTCTTATAACCTAAAATACAATATTTACTACTAGTATTTTAGGCTTAGAAAGTAAGTATACATCATCTTCAATTTATCTGTTAATTTCATTGGCACAGTTAACTAATATTTAGGTACAAAGTATATTACCTACAGGTGTTTTGAATTGATTTCATGTGGTGAGCACTCATATGCATTCTGAAAACACACTACGCACATGCTAAATACTGACAATAAATTTACACTATCTGTCAAATAGTTTACACATTAACTTTTTCTTTAAATTAATTGTTATTTCACTATATATTTTGCATATTATGTTATGTCCTCCTCTTGATTACTGAGCCATGAGTTCCAAAGGTGTTAGGATCCTGAGGATGTTAGCATTAGGAACCCAAACAAAATCTGATGCACGTAATTTGAATGAAGTTCCTGGGCCGCTTAGGTGGTAAAACTGAATGTAGTACTCTTTTTCTTCTACTTTCCAAGCCACCATACATTATCATGAATGCATGCCACACTATCACACATTGTAGTTTCTATGTCCTGAAAAGGAGTTTTGCATTAAACTGAAAATTCTTCCCATAAAGTTGATCCAGATACTACGTAGGTATGAATTGTTGAAAAGGTTACATGGATAAAACAGTGTTTTTGTCTTGTATGAGGAATTTGAACAGCACCACTGTACCTCTGTGCTGATTCAACCTCTGTTTTTTCTATTGCTTTACTGTCAATGTGCAGAAATGTGATTCCTGAAATGTGACTAGTGCAGAAATCAATCATCTGTTGAACAGTTTGGATGTCATTATTCTGTAGGTTGCTTTAGCCACTAGTCTTTTGATAGTGCCACCTACGTCATCACATGGCCCCTTTCCATGTGAAGTGGCAAAAAAATTAACACTCAGCATCCAGGCCAAAATATTTTGTTATTACATAAATTTATGAAGTTTTTATGATTTTTATACTGTCCAGTAGCCCCATTAGAAAAATAAATAAATATTTTTGGCAGCTGGAACCAGTTCTGTATTGTTTGAAATAAGTTTCTTCGGGAAAGTATAGACAGCAAGTGTCATGATTCAGACAGTCCGATATAACACTAAAGCTTCTTGATTTAATGTTTACATCTTCCTTGCAGTAAATTACTAAAGGGTGAAGAGTGGCTTGTTTATTCACCCTGAGATAACTCTGTATCTCGTCCTGCACAATGAATGTGATATTCTCTGAAAAATCTTCAGAACTACGCATTCATCTGGCAACAGATTTTCTTTCTTTTATCTTTAAAATGCTGCCTGCTTTTTTGCAATGGAATGGTGCATTTTTAATGCTTTCAATTGTTCAACAAAATTTTGAATGAATTCATCAATAGGTTAACCATGCTTACAAGCTCACATCTATCAGTATTCACCCACTGTTTGTATCTTACTTCTTCTAAACTGTAATGACTAACTAAAAAATTCTTTACATAATCTACACTTCTGCATTCTTCACATTGTCCAAGCTTACATACCTTACTGTCAATATCACATGCCAATAATTCTAAAAGTTGTACATGTGACTGCTTAATTTATGCACCCTCCATCATAAGTTTCACATTTTGATGAATCTTACATACACACACTGAATGAGTTCCACTTGAGCCTGCTAATACGCACCACTTGGGACAAAGTTCAGCAAATTTTGAGAAACTGACTTTAATTGTTGTGTGAATTCTTTTAAATTGTTCGTATTATTCTTTAAGATTGCACAACACCAGTCTTTTCTGTTTTTTAATTTTAATTTTTAGGCCATCAGCACATTGAACAGAAATGCAGTCCTTCATACCAGGACACTGAGTTACCGTATTTATAACATCTTGTGGCATTTTTCTATTAATTTGATGCTGAACTGCTAGTAAAACATCTTGCTCTCATGTAAAGGTTTTTGCCTTTCTTATTAAGTATTTTTTTGCTGGGAATTCTTGACTGATTTTGGCTTGAGACCAAGATGAAGGCAAAAGATTTAATATTTTAATTTTTTCACTAACACAGGCTTTAAATTTTACTTTGAGTTGGTCACTAAGTTTCAAATAGTCAACACAAAGCACAGAAGGCAGTGCACAATCCTTTTCTTAAGGTGCAATTTAAAAAGTATCAAGTTTTTTTAAGAGTATTTGAAAAAATTTCTAATATCCTTTTTAATGCAGGTTTCCTGTTCTTAGAGCTGAGTTTCTGAATGGTGATTATTAAGTTTAAGGGCTTTTATGAAAAACACAAAAAAATTCAAAATTATGATATATTTCTACTCTACTAATCACGTATAACACAAGTATACTAGGGTGTAGCTTTAACATAATTATAACATATTTTAAAAAATTTAACAAAATTGCGAAATGACTGTTTAGACAGTTTGTTTACATTTCTGAATGAAACGTCCTAGACCAACAAAAGTTGCACTAATGGGTTCTGCACAGTTTACCTTGTTCATATTCAAGAGGGCGTAATGTTAAAATAAGTAGAACATATTTAAAGAAATTGTGAAAGTTGTTTGTTTACGTCTATTAACGTCTACCGCCATTAATAATGGCTGCGCATTGCAAATTCCACACGCTACCTGGCGGCGACGGATGTCATCATAGGTATTTTAACGGACAATTTTTTACCTTGTCAGTCGCTGCGCACGTTTGCCTGCATGCTTCATGTCATTCTAATCCGGCGGATTTAAAACGGAGAACGCAAGAAAGAGTGCTTTTGTGCGTTATATTAGCGTATTAACGAGTGCTTCTGTGTATATATTCGGCTGTAAACGAGTGTTACAGTGCGTTATATGTGCGTATGTGGCGCTTTGTGGAAGATTGTGATTTCATCGAGAGAGGTGAGGTTGAATTGGATGTTGACAGATGTATTCTACCACCCGTCTACATTGGTGAGTGTTACTTAAAAAATGTACTATAGTACAATTCTAAAATAACGTAGGATTGTAGAATTGTAAACTAACAGGTAGCTTAACGTGCAAATGTAGTTATATTACGTAATTCAAACAAGGTTTTTCCAGACGTTTTTACCCCACAATTTCACATTCTTTCTAAACTAACCTAGGATTATTGGTAGGTAACGCAGAACACGACTATAGTAGCATCATTAACATATGACTAATTGTATAATGTGTGCCCACCTAACCTAACAGAACTTAACCCCATGATGGGTGAATCACTAGTTTACATTTTTAAACTAACCTAGGATTGCAGTTATTTAAAATAGTGTAGGATTATAGGGTTCCCATCTAGTCTGTGATTCTAGGGTGTTGATCGGAGATTTGATTAATATTGTATAATCTTATATTACTTTAAAACCCTACAATTCTAGGTTAGTTTTAAACCTTACAATCCTAGGTTAGTTTAAAAATGTAAAATAGTGATTCACTCATCTTGGGGTTAGGTTCTGTTAGGTTAGGTGTGCACATATTAAGAAATTAGTCGTACGTTAATGCCCCTAGTATATTTGTGTTCTATGTGATTAGTAGAGTGGAAATATACCACTTTTTGGGGTTTTTTTTTTTTTTTATAGAAAAACCCCCAAACTTAATAATTACATTCTGAAGTTTTACTGGTGATAATCCCAGAGCTGAACAAGCACTATTTATATTACAGTACTTCATTAGGGAGAATAAATTGTTCATGTTTAGATGCATGTTTTGTTGGTGTTGAATGTATGTTTGTGTTTTTGGTGACATTTACTGTAGAATTACACTTTTGCAGTATTTTATCTTGCAGTTAACACAGATAGAAGTGCCAGGAATCAGCTGTTGATCTGAACATCTCTTTGCAAATTCAGTTGTTACCTCTTTCAGATGCTTCTTCACATTCTTTGTGTGTGTGTGAAATGGATCACAGCGCTTTTATCCTTACACTAGCGTATACTTCTGCAAAAACTTAAGTTCATGATAATTATATATAGTTGAAACCTTTGAGAATGTTCAAAGTCTTATAATAAGGTTTTGATCATTTTTGGTAAAAAACTGTTCACTTTTTACAGTTCTCGTCACTGGTAAAAATGTTTATTTATGGCAGTTTTTGTACATTGTTCTTCCTTGTCATGTGCACCCATCAGAAGCTAGATGGTAACTGAAGCTGGGAGCAACAATGCTTTAAGCACAGGCTAGGACAAGTCTGCCTGACTGGGCCAGTTGTAACTTGTTCAAGGTCAAACCACCTACTATACCTTTTCTAACACACAATGTATGTCAACACACTCTCCCCCTGTAATCATATATTGAGACGTTAGGTTAGGTCGTCTTGCATTTAACATTGTTAAAGAACCCAAATTATATGTAATTTACATAAATTTGATGTGTTTTACCCCACACTTTACCTCATCTTCATAACACTCCTCATTATCACATTTGGTAGTATTTACTGCAAATATTGTAATGCTCCTAATAAATTTGTGTTAAGTGTGATTAATAATTTTGATTTATCATGGTCAAGGAACTCAAATGACATTTAATTTACATACATTTTATGTATTTTACCCCACAATTTCCCTGATCTCCATAGCCCTCCCCACTATCACATTTGGTTGTATGTAATGCGAATACCATGATGCCCCTAGTAAATTTGTATTCTGTGTGATAAGTACGATCAGTATATGGGTGATTATACAAAAGTTGGGTAACTTTTGACCTCATTTTGATTAGTATGGTTTTTAACAGTAATTTAACTGATTTTGGTATGAGGAGATGGGTGATCTAATCAATATACTGTTCTAGACGGGGCCAGTCACTTTTTTAATTATTGAGTGAGTTATTTGAATTTTTCTGAATTTGACTGCCAGAGGACTGATGAGGGTGACATGGTACTGATTAAATACACCATTTCATTGGAAAATATAAGATTTATTGTTACTTTAAACATGTTTGAGACCAAATATCTTAGAACATTGTAATTGCACACAGTTCAACATTCAAATCACAGTTTCTATTAACATTACCTATAATTATGTAATACTGTAAGTACCTAGTAACTCAGTCTTCTAAACAGTCTTTTAACATTTATAATACTAACTTAAATTACTTTGAGCTAGGTTTTCTTAACAATATATAGATTCGTAGAAATCAACAAACTTAATTAGTATCTTTTCTTGTACTTTGGTTAACAATCACAAAGTAAAATGACTTTAAAAATAAACAATAATCAGCTTTTTTGCTGCAAATAAAATATCTTCTAAAAATAATAACAATTACTTTTCAAAAACGTCAATCTTCTCTTTGAATTGGTAAAATACCCTGTTACCTTTGGTAACTAAGTTTGGTACTGGTAGTTTTTTTAATACCTGGTCCACTGGTACATCTGACACATCACTTTCGTCCAATTTAAACAGGGTGCCATCCTTGTTACAAATTTTGAGGAACGTAATTCTCAATTCACCATCTTCATCGTCAACAGTAGAACAGATACCCGCATAATGATATTCTGTTCTTCATGCTACATATTTGACCAAGACATAATCACCACTGCTATAGTGATTTTCTTGTTGTCCTTTTGAATAGTCGCTAACTCCTGGCATAGATGAATTATGTTCCAAGCTAGGGTTGCCATTGGTGTTTCTCACGTAGGCAGATATTGGCAGATTATCGTCTTCTGAGTCCGTGAATACGATCGTTGTATCTTGATGTGTATCCGGCTGTTCTGTCTCATACTTAATAGTTCCTAGCTTGTAATGGTCACATCCATCATGGTGGCAAAAACAACTAAGTGACTTCATTGTAATCTGGTTTGGAAAATAAGCAGAGCCGGTTACCTGATGCACTAATAGTGTCCCCTTAAAAGCAACAAATGCAGACGGCTTTTCGTTAATTACGGTGTTCATTTGCTCAATTTCATCTGCTTCAATCACATCTGCTCGTATACCTTGGCATCTCTCGCGAATCACCGCAACAAACTCTTTAAGATCAGTTACGTCACCTCCTGTAGCGATCACTTGATCTGCTGTTCGCTTACATGTGGCACCTACACCATTGGGTGCCCCCTTTCCATGGCCAGCCTCGTGATAGTTCCAGGTATATGTCATAATGTTAGGATACATTTGTTCCAGCTTGCAGCCCAGCACGTAAAACATTGTCTTGTTCCTATATTGTGTCACGGGACCGTCACTAAGAAAGTGAATATGGTTAATGTTTGGTGGCAGTGATGTTAGTACTGGTTTCAGATGGGCCCAAATAGCTCCGANAATGGACCCAAATAGCTCCGACATTATGTAACAGATTTTATGACATGGTGCAGTGTGAAATAACCGAGTTTTTTAGGTACACTACAACTGTGTGTAGCGAAATTTGGGTACGCGAACCGCCAAAATGAAAGGATTGGATTTCCTGATTGTACTTAGTACAAAAGTTTTCTGAAAAGTCCATGTGTACTATCGCATCGTTTTCAGATAAAGATTCCTTCAGTTGTTTAATCACATTGTACTGGTGAACTATGTAAAAAGAATGGCGGAAAAAATTCCCCATATCTCCTTCAAGTTTCAAAATGAGATCTTTGGGTGAGATTTCACATGCTTCTTTTTTATATTTCGTAACAAACCGTTCTTTTTTTGTCTTGAGATCAATTATGGCCTCCTTTTTATTTACCCACTGTTTGAATAAGATGGGCTTTGAATTATCCAATTCTGTGTAGGGTAAAGTTTTGGAGCAACAGTCCTCACATGTCCTCTCTAGACACTTTTCAGCGTATCGATCGCAACAAAGCATTTCCAGCATACTTTGATGATTACTTACAGTTTTAAGTATATTTGCATTTTTCAGAGCAGCAAGTTTGAGGTCCATGTTTTCGTGGATTGTGCAAGCACATGTGTCGCGGTTTGACAAAGTAGGGGGTACGACCCAAAATGGTCTTAGTCGAGTAAATAGAGAATAACTGATTTTAAATGGAACCGTTTTTAAAAACTTTTTGTAAAGGTTTATCAAACTATCAAGCAAGTATCGCTTCTGTTTTTTAATTTGTTTCCGAGATATAAATTCCTTCTTTCCGGCTGCTTGGCGGCTATTAGCATCATCTTCTAAAAACTCCTGAACAATCTTTTGAATTGTCTTTTTTCCGTTCGTTATTTTTTGCTTTGAAAGATTATGTCCAACTTTTTTATATGTCACCGCTTTATTTTTGATTCGCCATAGTTTGTATTTGTTCACTACTCTTCCAGATATGACCTGTTTAAATTCCCTTTTTTCTTTATGACTCTTTGTGTTTGAGTAGTTTTCTTCAAGTTGACTTTTCATGACTTCACTGAAAAGGACTTTCTTGACTAATTCTTTCTTTTTAGTATCATCTTCACCCATTTCTTCAATTCTCGTTTTTGGTGTTATTTCAACAGATTTTATGACTTTCTTTAATTGTTTTTTAACTCGTTTATATTTTTGATGCTGAGTGTTTAATTTAGATTTAAGTTTCGAAATAACGGCATCCTTTTTCTTTAATTGCTTGTTTCTGTGCTTTCTCTGTCTTTGACTTCTCCTTTTAGCTTCTTCCTGTCTTTGGTCTTCGCAAATGTTTCATCTATTTTCTTCAGGAATAATTGGCGGTCCTTCATCGTCAGTGGTTGAAGGTGTATTCTGATGCAAAAAAGTTCTTGTGTTCCGGTTCAACACTTGTTTTTTTCTATAATTTGACGAATACTGTTTCCACTTTTTTCTATTTATACGTAGCTCCCGAGGCGTCATGCATTTAACAGTTTTTCTTTGCCCTTTCTCCTTCTTTTTTAAATACTGCAACCTGTGTTTTTCTTTGTACTCGGCTAATTTAATTGGATTAGCTTTAATCTTTACTAAACAAGCCTTTTCATTGTCCCTTTTCTTTTTCAATATTTCTTCCCTGGACAATTTTTTCTCTTTTTTTTGCAGGCGGCATGATGTTTTAGCCTGTAATAAGTAAAACAAACTTCAATGCACAATAATATTTCTAATAAAAAGGCTCTGAACTTAATACCCGTCAGTACTCTGGCAACACGTCAGTCCGCTGACTGCAATGCCAGACATGGGACTGACGACAAAGTACTGATGAATCAGATATAAATTTGAGGTTATAATTGAAACTATTGTTTCCATCGGTATTTTCAATAACTAAGAGGTAACATTTTTACTAATCACACTTAACCATGTTTAAAGCAAAATAAAACATTAACATGGTAGAAAATAACGACTTACCACAGTACTGATAATTTGACTGGATCCACACATCCACACGCGATAACTTCGCCACTGGCACTGTCAACGTAATGGCTGCCGAGCAAATGGCGCGTTTTGCAGCTAACTTTACTACCAACATTCAAAACTGAAAGATTGCTAACTTTGAATAAGGGATATATCGCGGGAATTTCAAATTTTAAAATCACACAACGGACTGACGGATGAATCGTATGACAAAGTTTTTGTATTTTTTTTTTAATGTTCAATTGCAGTTACTATGATAAAATTTGTGATATACATTCGTAAATATATTAAAGATTGTAGTGAAATAAAATGATTACTGTAAATATAATTGTATTTTTGTCTGCATCCACTTGACTAAGTGGTTTTGGCATTATGACATGCCAACGGACTGACGTTTTGAGGATTTATTGTGTTGTTTTATTAACTTATTTTTGGAGTAATTCTTTTAAATTGGGTGACCAAATAGATAGGGTTTAGTTTTATTATAATACCATGAGACATAAACAAAATGTAATAAAATGCCTCAACTATTGATCGATGACATCGAGTTACCCAATTTTTGTAGAATCACCCATGTACCATTTTCCGGGATTTTTTTTTCTTTCGGAAAAGCCCATGTTATAAATGCATATTATATTTTTGTTACCTAATATACGTTTAAAAATTACAAGTGATCAGCACTGACTGACTGACTATTGTGTTACACCACTCTTACAAACTTCAAGGAAATTATGAAAATTGAGTTGAATAATTGCCATATGGTTTGCAGTGGTGATTATGGCCACCATTATCATTCCAGACTCCAGATGTAATAGGCGTACAAAATATGGTAGGCTAAAACACAACTATATAAAAAACTTGCTCTTCAAGTTACTCTTGCTCCAGCCACATAACTCCTTACATAAGGCTCATGGCTTAAATAGAAAAATAATTTTGCATAAATCAATTGAGTTCATACTCAACAAGAAGTTACTGATAACTAATGAGCCTACTTTTCTCTACATTGATGCAAATCAATTTTAGTGAATTTCTTAAAAGCTTAGATGGTTGGTTGACTTTGACTTCTCATTGATAGTAATATCATTAGAGATGAAACCAGAAACATGTGAAAGAGTGCCAAGACAATTAAAATACTTGAGTGACTTACTCAGAATTCGAATTTAGAAAAACTAGTAAAATTAAGCTAGCTTGCAATCAACTACATCACAGAGATAGGATTCGGATCTGCAACTTCAGATGTATTCAGTAAAGTGTTTTGAATGAAAGGATTCACTAATCTAAAATATTTACACTGCCATAATTTTTAAAACAAGTGTCTGAGCCACTAAAAACACATAAGTTTACATGAAATACCATAACACTACTAGTGTGAAAAATCTGTCTGGTGGAAATCGGTTGATTGGTTCCGATATATGGCATGAAAACAGAATTTTCTTAAACGGGGCTATCTTACAAAATTGCTTAAAAAGAGGCTCTGTACATGATGTTTCTAATAGATATTGTCAGCATAAAAAGTTTGATTGAAATTGTTAAATATGTATGCCAAACATATCAAAATATTTAAATGACTGCCATTTTGAAAATTATTGTGACCCCCTTTAAATCTTGTAACTTTCCATGACCTTCTGTAGGTGTGCAAAATTTTGTAGAAATTAGTTGATTTATTCCGGAAATACAGCAAAATGTTCAATTTACTCACCTGATACTACTTTGCAAAAAAAATTCCGGCAAAAGAGTATCTCTGTGTGCATAAATTATGCTTCTAATAATACTGTTTGTGTACAAAATTTAGTTGAAATTGGGTTGAAACATTTCATACATATAACAAATTAATCTTAATTATTTATATAAACCTCATTAATACATTCCTGCCACACATAACACATGTTATGTACATATTCCACTATAACAATACTTGCGAGAAATTTTGGTATGAATTGGTTGATTGGTCCTCGATATGGCAAAAAAACCTCAATTGATCATGTGACGATCTTCATAAATGGAGGACGAAAAGTTTANTGATTGGTCCTCGATATGGCAAAAAAACCTCAATTGATCATGTGACGATCTTCATAAATGGAGGACGAAAAGTTTGTGTATTAGCACATTCAATGATTGTCATGGATACAATATACCAAGTTAAACCTAAATCTGTTTCATAGTTTTGAAGATATAGCACACTAAGCGAACATGTTTGTGTAGGTGCCATTCAGAAAATAAGAGACTTACAAACTTAAAACATATAAATTAATATTGCCTACCANAACATGTTTGTGTAGGTGCCATTCAGAAAATAAGAGACTTACAAACTTAAAACATATAAATTAATATTGCCTACCACAGTACAACTTCTTAGCAAAATTTGAAAGAAATCGGTTTATTGTTTCTCGAGATACAGCATAACAAACTTTATTATTTTATGTAGGGCTGTCTTACATAATGGTGGAGAAATGAGGCTTTGTGTAGACAATTTTGATGGAAATAACTGTTACAGTCAGCATACAAAGTTAAGTTGAAATTTGTTTTGTAGATAAAAAATTCTGAGATAAAATATTTGTATGGCTGCCATAGTGCTACTTGTTTGCCAAATTTGGTAGAAATTGTGTTTTTTTTTTGGAGATATAGCATAATTTTAATTTGTCATGTGATACTATTTTACAAAATGGCGGACAAGAGAGATTTTGCATGGACACATTTGATGGCTGTAATTTAGACATCCAGCATACAAAGTTTCATTGGAATTTTTTACATGGTTTTGACAAGATAAAATACAAAACTAAAATAGCTATATGGCCACCATTTTGAATCTAAGTGTCTGACATACCTTAAACATATAGGTTACCATTACTTCCCACAGTACTACTTGTTTGCCATATTTGGTAGGAATCGGTCAATTGTTTCCTGAGGTATTACACAAAATCTTTATTAATTCTGTAGCGTTATCTTACAAAATGGCTTATATTATGATGCTTGTAATAGATACTGTCAGCATACAAAATTTGGTTGAAATTGGTCAAATGGTATATAGTAGTTATACTAAATAAACCTACTTTATTTTATGGCCGCCATTTTGAAAATATGTGCCTAATAAAGTTCAATTACTTATATTTATCTGGCCTATCATAGTATTACTTACATTTCAAATTTTGAGGTATAACGTAAAAGCTTTATTTTTTCACGTGGTGCTATCTTTCACTCATTCTGTTCATGTCGTCGTGCATTGCAACTTTTACTAAAGGTCTTGCAGCAGTAACTGCATTGTTTTCCATGTAATTTTTGAACACTTGGTGAAGTTTTGCATGTAGACATACTTTTTATCATCATCTTCAAGTATATCCAAACTTAAACACATGTACTACTATGCAGTGCAGACTCCTCCCTTCTGCTGACTCCTCTCTTTTGCAAACTCCTCCCTTCTGCGGACTCCTTCCTTCTGCTTACTCCTCCCTTCTGCATACTCTACTACAATATAGACTCCTCCATAATACTACCTTCACACAGTAGTGTTGTTGTACACAATAGCTTACCAACTATGTGAATTTCTGCGGTTGGGCTAATTTATACCCTCATTCTGTAAGTCGAATACGAAGTTAGGTTGTAATTTTCTCTGTAGTGGAGTAGAGGGAAATAGGCATATGTTTATTAGTCAAGTGGTTGAAGTAAATTTGTTCTCAACTACAGCTGATATATTTTATCTATATAATGTCCAACTGGAACCCTTTCCCATATATTCTTCTTCCTTGCGACAAATCTTCTGTATACTAGCCTCAACACTGTCTTCATTTTCGTACGTGTTTTATATATATATATATACACGTATATATATATTTATACATTCAATGTCTTGAAGGCTCTCTTACTATATTCATCTTCATGTGGTTCTGGCTTGGTATATTTACAGTCCAACCATATATAATATTTTTTGCTCCTTTTTTTCTATCTAGCTTGTAAGTTGATCTATAATAATCTGTTTCATATGCTTAAGATAAGTACAGATATCGTCCACCATGTCTGACAAATAAAATGCAGCATATGTCTTCAGATATAGACTTCGCTGCAATGGAACCGTCATCTCTAGTCTTTCAACCAAGTCATTGACTTAATATTAAATGTGTTGGAAATTACAGCCAACTATGCTTATAAGTTTGCATAGGACATAAATAACCATGTGGTAATTTTTGTTGTCGGGGGTGATGTCTATGTTACGAATTTGACGACTGTATCTTAAACAGGTTGGAAATTACGAGCAACTATGATTTATGATTATAAGTTCACATAGGTCATAATGGCCATGCTAGCATTTTTGCTGCCGGGAGTGATGTCAATGTTATGAATTTGACCACTATCTAAAACGTGTTGGAAATTAGAGTCAACTATGTTTATAAGTTCTCATAGGGCTAAAAGATTCTGTGATAATTGGTGATGCCGGTAGTGATGTCTACTTTACGAATTAGGTGTTTGTGCCTTAAACGTGTCAGCAATTATGGTCAACTATGCTTATAAGTTCGCATAGGGTTTAAATGACACTGTAATAATTTTCGTTGTTGGGGTTGATGCTTGTGTTATGAATTTGATGAATGTATCTTAAACAGTTCATGAATTACGACTAACTATGCTTATAAGTACGCCTAGGGTATAAATGACCCTATGTTAATTTTCGTTGCCGGAGTGATGCACATGTTACAAATTTGTCGACTATATGTCTTGAACGGTTCGTGAATTCCGGTCAACTATGGTTATAAGATTGCATAGTACTTAAATGATCATGTGATAATTTTCATTGCTGGAGACGATGTCTATATATGCTAGAGTGCAAAGTTTGGTGAGTCGTCTATCCATTGCATCATCACAGTTGTGGAATACAAGAGCGTGAAGTTTGACGTGTCGTTTATCCACCGTACCACCTCAGCATCCGTCGAAATGTAAGAGCAAGTCTTCGCACTGCCTGAGGCAGTGTGTTGTCTATCCACTGCATCACCACAGCTTGTGTGACCTTGGAGCCTTACATAACTCTCTCTCTGCTAGTGTTCTGTGTCATCCGTTCGACTTGCCAAGACTCGCACTCATCACCCGACCATCTGTGCTGTCTCACATATTCCCTGGCATATGATGGTAATTGTGTTCCGCTGCTAGTGTGTGTATTGCTCAAGCAGGTGCTGATAGGGAACTGAATTCGAGACTTGACACTATACAAAAACTATTAATTATCTTTTAGTCTTTGACAAAATCTGGTTTTTTTTCCTAGTGGTGGAGGTTAACCTAATATTAGTGACGGATAAGATAAACGAATAACATAGACATAATTTATATACTTTTACCTTTATTTACAGTCTTGACATAATAAGAATACATAATAATATTTTATACATACTCTACATATTCTTCATTCGAGTGTAACAATTATAGTGTCTGTTTTTGAAGAACAATTGCTGCTGTGAACCGAGAGCCTCGCGTAACATGTTAGATCCCTTTATCGTTGTGTGCGGTAGCGTCCTTTATGGTAGGGTGCCAGCTTTGTCAATGATGAGACACTTTCGTGAGCCTCGCCTAACATGTTAGGTCTCTTTATCGTTGTGTGCGGTAGCGTCCTTTATGATAGGATGCCAGCTTTGTCAGTGACAAGACACTTTTGTGAGCCTNCTTTATCGTTGTGTGCGGTAGCGTCCTTTATGATAGGATGCCAGCTTTGTCAGTGACAAGACACTTTTGTGAGCCTTGCGTAAATGTTAGACCCCTTTATCGTTGTGTGTGGGCAGTGTCTTTTATGATAGGCTTCCAGCTTCGTCAATGACGAGACACTTTCGAGAGCTACGTATAACATGTTAGGCTAGGTGGTTGTGCCTTAAACGTGTCAGCATTTATAGTCAACTATGCTTATAAGTTTGCATAGGGCTTAAATGTCTGTAATAATTTTCGTTGTCTGGGATGATGCCTATGTTATGAATTTGACGAATGTATCTTAAACAGTTTGTGAATTACGACCAAGTATGCTTATAAGTACGCCTAGGGTATAAATGACCCTGTGATAATTTTCGTTGTTGGGGTGATGCGTATGTTACAAATTTGTGTACTATATATCTTAAACGGTTCGGGAATTATGGTAAACTATGCTTATAAGATCACATAGGGCTTAAATAACCATGTGATAATTTTCATTGCCTGGGGCAATGTCTATTTATGCTAGAGTGTGAAGTTTGGTGAGTCATCTATCCACTGCATCACCACAGTCGTGGAACACAAGAGCGTGAAGTTTGACACGTTGTCTATCCATCATACCACCTTNCTATCCACTGCATCACCACAGTCGTGGAACACAAGAGCGTGAAGTTTGACACGTTGTCTATCCATCATACCACCTCGTCACCTGTTGAATTGCAAGAACAAGCCTTTGCACCACCTGAGGCAGTGTGTTGTCTATCCACTGCATCACCGCAGCTCCACAGACACAATGGAATGCAAGAGCATGGAGTTTGACATGTTGTCTATCCACTGCACCACCGTGGTCCCCGTCGAAATGCCAGAACATAACCCCAGCACTGCCTGGGGCTATATCTATCCACCACACCATCGCTGCCTTCAGGAAACGAGTCGTCTATCCACTGCACCACAGCGACCCCCAGGAAGCGAGTCGTCTATCCACTGCACCACAGCGACCCCCAGGAAGCGAGTCGTCTATCCATCACACCACTGTGGCTCCCAAGAAGTGAGTCGTCTACCCCCACTCTACCACCGCAGTCTCCCATCGAAATGGATTGCAAGAGTCGCACAGCCTGGGGTGATTGTGATTCGTTGTAGAGAGCTGTGTTGGGAAATTTTGAAAAACAACATGTGTTGTTGCGGGAGTCCGCCTGTAGCCTGGCGCTATGTAATGAAGTCGGGGCGTCATTGTAAGGAGTCCGCCTGGGGCTATGTCTATCCACCACACCACTGTGGCTTCCAAGAATCCAGTAGTCTATCCACCTCACTACCGTGGCCCCCAAGAAGCGAGTCGTTAATCCGCCAGACCACCATGGCTCCCTGTCGCAATTGAATGCAAGAGCATGATGTTTGGCATGTCNTCACCACGGCCCCAAGTGGCGACAGTTGGGGATTCGTCGCGAGGACACCTGGAATGCATGAGCGTGAAGTAGGGACCAGGGAAGTCTCTATCCGCCAAACCACCGTGGTCCCCAGGAAGCAAGTTGTCTACCCACCATGTCACAGAGATCCCCCAAGAAGCGAGTTGTCTATCCACCACATCATCGCGGCTCCCAGGAAGCAAGTCGTCTACCCACCACGTCACTGCGGCCCCAAGTGGCGACAGTCGGGGGTTCGTGGGGAGACACCTGGAATGCATGAGCGTGAAGTAGGAACCAGGGAAGTGTCTATCTGCAAAACCACCACGGTCCCCAGGAAGCAAGTCATCTATCCACCACACCACTGCGGCTCCCAATAAGCGAGTTGTCTATCCGCTGCACCACCGCAGCTGGCAAGAAGCGAGTAGTCTATCCAACGCAGCACCGCGGCCCCAATAAGCGAGTCGTCTATCCACCACACCACCGCGGCCCCAATAAGCGAGTCGTCTATCCACCACGTCACCGTGGCCTCCAAGAAACGAGTCGTCTATCCACCACACCACCGCGGTCCCCAAGAAGCGAGTCGACTATCCACCACACCACCGCGACCCCCAAGAATCAAATTTGGGAAGACTATGAGAAAACCCCTTTGCTTGGAATGTAAGAGCATGAAGTTTGGGTAATGACTAACATGGAATATTAGCAAAAACATATTTTTCAAAATGAAAACTTTTTTTTTTCTTTCGGAAATTAGCATGTTGTCTATCCACCGCACCATCGCGGTCCCAGGAAGCGCATCGTCTATCCACCACACTACCGCGACCCCAAGAAGCAAGTCGACTATCCACCATGTCACCTCGGTCCCCAAGAAGCGAAGTAGGGAATAGTCGGGACATTGTGACGTATTTGGGAAGAGACTGAGAAAATCCACTAGCTTGAATTACACTGCATCACCGCGGCCCCCGTCGAAATGCAAGCCCCCACTTCGCCTGAGGCAGTGTGTTGTCTATCCACTGCACCACCTCAGCCCACAGTTGTAATGGAATTTTTTTCAGAACAGCGCCAAGCACCATTGCCTCGTCGCAGCTGTTAGAGGTAGCCCAAGACGCAGGTCAACCATCCGGCTAGAGGTTACATACAGCGCCAAGCTCCGCCTCTATCAACTCGGGTCCAGCCGGAGATCATACACAAGGCCAAGCATTGCCCCGTCATCCATCCTGAGTCGAGGCATCATGGCAGGGATTTGGGAAGACTCGGAGACAACCACTCTAGCATGGAAGAGCATGAAGTAGGGACTGGTCGGGGCCAACATGGTAGGGATTTAGGAAGACTCGGAGAAAACCGTCTAGCATGGATTGCACGAGCATGAAGTAGGGAAGTTATTAAAACCATTAAAAAAATTAAAAACAATTTTTGAGAAAAAATACATTTTTTTTTTGTGAAATTTTTTTTTAAAATTAAGTTTTGAAAAAATTGACGATGACGTCATCGGCTCCCCCGACGAATCCCTAGCCAGTCCTGAATCCTGCACCAGGCGCCAGCTGCAGTGACAGGTCCCTTTTGAAAGCTTTGCGTAGCCAATCGGAGACGAGATCCTTTCCAGAGCTTCACGTAGCCAATCAGAGACAAGAGCCTCGTGTACCTGCTTGCACATTCCGGCTGAAATTGCACAATTTTCTGCCGGATTCAGCCTCATTGTGCAAACCAGCCGGATTGTGCATGAAATATGTTTTTGGAGAAAATTTTGAGGGAAATTTGGGATATTTGGAGGGAAAAAGTGAAATTTTGACATTTTTGAGGGAAAAAAGGGAAAAAATGACGCCACATAGCTCCCCCGGACGACGTCACCCGGCTCCCTGCTCCCCAAGCCAAAGTCAGGTGTTTTAGAACCTGCCTTTTCACACTACTGTAAATAATTTACAAAGTGTTGTTTATAATACAAAAAATTTTAAGCAAATATGTTATGTGTGTGTTTTTCTGTGATTCATATAACTTCAATAAAATTTGACAGATGTTGTGACCAACCTACACATCATGTAAATAGTAAACTTCCTCATTTGCAAAGCACTGTGTCAGCTGATGGTTGTTGCGGGATGCGTGTTATTATGTTGGCCATCTTTGCGATGGTTGTAGAAGAAAATAGTTTTCTTAAAAATTATAATTTAGAAATGCAATGGTAATAAATTGTTATTTATGATTACAATTAAACTCATAGACAAATGTACAATTTTTCGGAGTTATAGAGCTATAGCTTTAAAACCATTAAAAAATATTATGGTGGAGCATGATAACATTACGATTATGTGAAAGGTCTCCACCATCTCCCTTGTCTATGGTCTCCACCTGCATGGTGAAATGCCATTGCCATTGTGAACTCTCTTCTGTCGACTCATAATTTATCTATCTGCAAGAATTCCTTGCTGATGGTGTCCGAATATTAAATATGCAGTTAATTATTTTTGTAGTTGCGTATTTCATTAAATTGTAGTTCATCGTAGCTGCCTTTTTAGAACAGTCTCTTCAGTGAAATGAATTATCAACACCTGTCTGCCACTTTGTAAAAGGTTTTGTTTGCTGTGGTCCGCTATTTTCTTTGACCATCGTGAAGCACGAGCGAAAAAGTATTTACATTGTAAAGTTAAAATTGGTTGGTTTCAAGAAACTGCACAGGTGTTTTGTTAATGGAATATGTCAGGAATTAAATTATTTTGTATCAGTGGCCGACAAAAGTGATTTTAGTGAAGTATTCATCCAAAGCTCGCCACGTGTCTAGGAATTAAATTAGTGTGTTTTGTAAATAATGTTTTCTTAAATTGTTGTAAGAATATTTGAAATGTATTTGGCCTTTTAAAAAATTTGGTTTTACCCTAATTTATTTTATCGAATTACTGACCATTTTGTCATGGGAAGTTAAATTTGTTGAAAATGTTTACATTGTGCATTTCGCACATCTGTATTANGAAGTATTCATCCAAAGCTCGCCACGTGTCTAGGAATTAAATTAGTGTGTTTTGTAAATAATGTTTTCTTAAATTGTTGTAAGAATATTTGAAATGTATTTGGCCTTTTAAAAAATTTGGTTTTACCCTAATTTATTTTATTGAATTACTGACCATTTTGTCATGGGAAGTTAAATTTGTTGAAAATGTTTACATTGTGCATTTCGCACATCTGTATTAACAATGACGTATTTATTGCATTTTGTTCTTGTGGGAGGTTTTCAAATGTATGTGGTCTAAATAAACATCCTTTTAGTATAGTTCATTATATAAAAATGCAACAATTTTTGTATGTTGAGTATTTATTGCATCGGTACAAACAACAACACATTTATCACATTTAGTTCTCTTGATGAAGTTAGAACTTAAAAGTTATAGTAAATTGAATGTTATTTCCGTATGAACAAAATTTTCTACTGCATCATCAAAACAATATAAGTTCCAATCGCCACTCTCTCATAAGAGGAACTGAAAAACAATCACGCCTCATGAAAGACGTTTTACTTAAGTTCCCCACCCCACCAATAAAATAAACAGAACCCTAACTAGTATATTATGTGGTCACAACAAAAATAAAACAGTTGGGAATGGCAACCAGCTATAGTAGCCTAAGTACTGGACCGAAGTTGTCAGTCTATCAATGCCTGCCATTGGATTCAAATTTTTTTACAAAGATTGTTTTTGTCACTGACAACTGATGTGGCTGAGGGTTACATCGTGGCTGTACTTATTTTTGAGAACTGTCAAAATTTACTTAAGTTTTATGAAATGGAGAATACAATTTGTTAAACTCAGTGCACTTAGCCAGGTTCTTTAAAGATGGAGGTCTTAATTAAATAAAAAAGTTAATAATAATTTCCTAACTTATTTTAAATTCTACAGAGAAAATACTCTCGACTTATTAATCTCACAATGAACTTGCTATTTACAATTAATCAATTTAATCAATATAATTCTAGGGTGGTAAGGAAAAGGCGAATAAGTCAAAAAACACAAGATTTGAATATAAATAAAAAACTGTTCATATTCATGCAAAAGTTTCAGTATTAGCCACAGACTACAGTGCCTTCCCATGGTGTATTGTGTAAAAATATACAAATATGTGTTTTATAACAGGGTTTTACATGACTTACCTCATATTGACCAAGTGTATGACATTGGCTTGTTTGCTCTTTACTTGTAAGTTGTATTATTTGTTTTATTTAGACCATGCAAAGTTAGTGACTTATTGTCTTATTGATCAGTCTACATCAAGTTTGATATAAACAGAAAATAACTTTTGACTAAAATAATTTGTACATTAACTCAACAACAAACTTGTAACCTTCAGAATAGAAAATTGAATAACTTTTACATTAACAAAGCTACAGTCGTCTAGCCCTCAAAATACAAAATTGAAAAAGTTTTACAATAATAATACAACAAACATTTATCCTTAAAAATTCAACATTGAATAACTATTACATTAACAAAACAACAAACTTCTAGCCTTCAAAATACAAAATAAAAACAGACAGTAAAGCCTACAGACATATTGATCATAAATGTTTGATTGCTAATGGTTCCCTTCCCCTGTTGTCCCTTCTAATTATACCTGACACAGTAGCATTTTGGTTATGTAATGATATGTTTACAAACAAATGGATTTCTTCTAGGATTCTCACAAAACAGTCTTTTTTTTTTCAAACACGTATTTGTTTACCATGAACCTTAAAATGGAATGTGTAATAAACTAGCCTGTATTTTTGCTTTTCTGGATTCTCAGTTATTGTCCCTTTCACTTTTGGAGATGATGTCTCAACTAGCCCACACACGTATGCTACTCTTTTATCATGTTCACCTAATCTCCAATATTCACAAAAGCTATTGTACTTGTAAGTTCTACCTTCATCCCCATATGACATCTCTAGAAATTCTTTGCAACCCATACTACAGTTCTTTAAAGGCTTGGAATATCTGGCATGAAGATATTACACCTAGCTGTTATATACTCCTTACCCATGTTTCTGCTATGTTTTATTTTTTGTAGTTTGTTTCATGCATTAACTACCCCTTTTACTTTTTTAATTTTTATATCATTATTCTTTTTTTTTTTGCCAGTTCGTTTCATTCAAGCTCACTAACCAACTGAATACGTACTGCATGATTGTTAGAAATAACACCATGTGAACTCTCAGGAGTGGCACTCTTCTGGAAAAACAAATACTAATTTTTTATAATGTTCCTTATTTGAACTAGAACTATTTTGTGTTGGTTTAGATTAGGACTGAGCCGATACCGGTACCAATATTTGAGACCGGTCGATATCGTAATTATCGGAATTGTGCGCAATTCATTTTTAAATTGCCGATACTATAACCTATATTTTGCCCTAAGAATCTAAGATGATGCTGTTTTCAACTTGCCATAATTGGAGTGCTTTGCTCACTATTTGGTTTTATTAAAATAATCATTATTTTTAAATTGGTTTTTACTAAAGTACCCAACTGGCTGTGTTTATTCTCAAAGCAAAATTAGGCACGTTTCGCATGATTGTTTACGAAACATTTATACAACAAAACAATAGTAGCCACCATTTGCATTTACTGAATTTTATCTATGGAGGCAAGCTTGCAGCATAAACAAAACTTAACATTTAATCAGCCTAATGCATATATAATATTAACAATAATTAATATTTACGATTACCTCCAAAAATATTTTGTCTTAATTGTTTTACGACAAACCGCGAACACGGCGACACATAAAAAAAAACCTTATGTAATCTTGTAATGTTGGTTATATGCTGCACATTATTGCTGCCTAGCGATGCCATTCCGACAGTTTGCCTAGTTTTTGTTTGTTTTGTTGGTTTGTTTGCTCTTGCTGTAGTAACATGACTGTGTTAGGTTAGGGTTCGAACGTGGTGAAATTATTTACGTGTGCCAGCAATAAACAAATGATATGGCTGGAAGTAAAAGTGATTTGTGGAATTTTTTTGTACCGTAAGCAACACGCAAGAATGCAAATCTGTTTACAATATTTGCAAATGTTTGGTTTCAAGAGGCGGTACATCATCAAGGTCCTATAGTACCACAAACTTAAAATGGCACATTGAATGTACACACCATTTGAAGTGTTATGTTTTTTTTAAGAGTTTAATTGCTTAATGACATGCTTTTGGAGGTTATTTTTGTCTTATAAATATGCTTAAGCTTAATATATGGTTCCTAGATTTATATTTATCATAATAGTTAGGCCTATCACTGATAACAATAAAAACGAAGACAATTAGAATTTTATTTAGGTAAATGTTTAAAAATTATGTTTTTATTTTTTGAAACTTGCAACAATGTTATTTTTCCTTGTCAAGGCAGTATCAGTATTGGTATCGGCAATATCGGTGTTTGTATCGGCAATATCAGAAAAGGCTCAAAAACCATATCGGCTCACCTCTAGTTTAAATCATATTCTAGGTGGAAAGTACAAATTGTTAAACGCACCGCTTGAAGAAACATCATCATTACTTTCAGGGATGTAATTCTTGTCTTCATCTGAGTTATCACCAAAAGTTAGACTGTCAGTAAAAACATCAGAACAATAAGATGATGTCATAGAACGAGTACGTTTCTGCAACCTTGATTGAACAACCCTCGTATTTAGTTTGTAGTTTTGATGGTTTTGAGTGATTATCCTTTCCACTTTGTTGGCTACCTGAATTTGACTTTATTTCTATATCAAATGATGCCTCTTTGTCAGTATCATTTGCATCTCTTTAAAAAAAATTGTACATTAGGTTTGGGGGCATTAGTCTGAGGCTGTGTTCAAACTGGCACTTTTTGTTTACTGCAATATGCGTGCGACAGCAGACAGCAGGGCTATCATAAACAAAAATGGCAATCAAAGATGCTTTCAAAACTCAGATCACCAAATGTCATTTAGCAACCTTAAAATCTATGTGAACACAACCTTATTATCATTATGAGTCGACCAAATCTCATTAATAAATTTGGGGTAGTTTAAGATTCATAACCTAACTTGTTATGTTGTTAAAATGCTCTGATAAAAATTTGCAATATTTCTGTTAATGAGTAGGTTTAAACTTTTGTACGTTGCCAATCCAACAAGCTTCCTGTATGTGAAAAACATAACATAAAACATTGACCTTGTCTATTGCATGCAGCAAGAAGATAGAAGAGAATTTTTATTAATGGGACTTTAAAAAAAATATGTCTTAACTTTAGTACTTTAGTATTTGAGCTAATTCCACCATCTGATGCCCTCTCCATGTAATTTTAATAAATTGCCTATTTCTCAATAACATAAACTAATAATACTCGTAGAACACACTTTTGTGTAAAGAAAACATTTTAACACTTCACAACTTCCAAATTTCACAAAGCTATGGTATTCCATTCACAATAAACAGTTCTTAAGTAGCAGTGCAACAGATCAGTGGCGAAGCGGTGCTTCCCTTGCATAAGTGGGTTATATATTTTTGTTTTAATTACTGTAAGAACAAAGGCCTTTCATGTGTATATATATATATATATATATGTATGTANGTTCATTGCCTTTAGTTAACTACAAAATCATTACCATAACTTTTATTGACCTACACAAATGGCAACCTCCAACAGACTGGTGTCTCACTTTATGGTCAGCAAAATGAACTGATTGGGAGGACGGGGTGAATTTCCTATACTGTGGAAGTGGTCCTTCCAGCACCATGCAGTAGTGTAAAAAGTGAACTATAAATCAGATACAGTTTTACTGTAGTTGTATGCAATTTTTTTCATTTTAACAGAGCTTAAAGACAACTTTTTGACAGTATATTTATTCCCTAGTGGCAGATAGAGTATATCGTATTGGTGTTTTTAAAAAATAAACTTCATTTTCGATTTAATATTCATTCCCGTGTGACTTACAACTGCGTATTGTGCCGGGTTGTAGAAGGAATGCTGCTGTGAAAACTTTTTTTTTCCCAAGAACCAGGAACTCCAGCGATGCTTCACGTCCTGGATGTTCAAATAATAATGTGGCAGTAGTCTCGGAGAATTCTAGTGTAACTGTGTATGTATTGTAGATAAATTAAAAATAATCCTTTCAATGTTCTTTCTTTCAAAGAAAAAATATAATAATTCTTAGTAGCCAGTCTATTCCTCCCCTCGAATTAACAACTGAAACATATTTTCATCCACATACTTACGCAGATATCACTTGGTTGTGTGGCTGCAAGAAATTTATGAAACTTCTTGCTTGTCACACACATTATTTTAAAAATAATAATTGGTGTGGATACCATAGGCTTTAATGATTTGAAATAATCTACAGAAAGTATAAAAATGGCTCAAACTCTCTTGTCACTACTATTTAAAATGTCTCAAACAGTTTGGTAAAACACATATCTATTTAATTTGCACTAAACAGTTAGTATCTGCTCAAAATTAAGATGCATAATAGAAAGTAAGGAAGAACATGCAGGTCGTAAGTCATTTAAATAAAGTAATGTTTTTTTTTTCTTTGGAGAAACATGATTTGCCTACCATTTCCTTCATCAAAGAGAATTTATATAAAATTCTTGAAAAAACTGACACCGAGCTAAAAATTTACCTTGAGTATTCTATAATCGTCACAGGTTTGTCCAGTCCATGGTATGATTTAATAATGAGAAAAGTAAGAAAGAAGTATCACAAGTCTCTTTTGATATACTCATTGTAATTGAGACAACATTCATTACAGTTAAATCACAGTTATCCGTATTATGCGCTACGAGAAAAAGTTTTTGAAGTTTATTGACATAAATAGTGATCAAATTGCCACAGACCTTTATCAACATGCTTAAAAAATTTAGAATACTTTGAATGTTTAAAGAAGTTAGTAACACAGATTTACGATGGAGCTGTGATGGTGGCCAGAAAACATGCTGAATTGTAAATGAAAATACAAATATTTTGTGTTCAATCTGCTTTATTCATTGCTACGGTCACAATCAAACTTTAGTTCTTACTCAGCCTGTAAGTTACATAAAACTGTGCAAACATGCTTGCGTAGCTTCTTCCACAGATGAAGAAAGTAAGGGGATTTACGGGAGACTCTTTCTTGAAATAATTGACACCATAACTTTGAATTTACGATACAGAGTTGCTAAAATTCCAAAACTGAAATTTTTTAGCCAATTGGATATTAAATGTTTTTGACAATATACCAATCATTTTTTATAAGATGCTTTTGTATATCTTAAGGAGAGCTGCTGAAATATTTTGACTTTCCAAGTTTAAGAAGTGAGCTCCATTTTGTGTTTACACAAAAATCTGTAACTGAGCTTCACGGCTATTAAAAAATATTAGGACCAAGTGACATATTTCCAGAAACATACAAACTTACAAAGCTCATAATGTCAGTTCCAGGTACGAGTGCTTCAGCTAAAAGGTAGTTTTTAGCTTTAAAACGGATAAAATCATATTTGCAGAATAATTAGTAGCAGGATAAATTGTCAGGTCTTGCATTTCTCAGCATAGAAAAATATCTACTACAGAAAATGAGTCACAGACCATCTTTTAATGATGATATGATTGACATTTTTGCCATGAGAAACAGCAGAATATAAAAATTAAGTTAATGGTTTTTTCATGCACTACGAGTGCCTTATTGAACCAAGTGTTGCATGGGTCATGTGAAGTGAGTCAGTACAGTGTGTATCACTGATAATTGAGCTTCCATTTGGTGGCAAAATGCACTGCTCCGGTGAGTCGTGCACTGCTCAGATTAAGAAATGGACATCAGTATATGTTTTTTTGATCTTGACTTCTATAACTGAATGTCTAAACACACAGATAGATAGAAAGAAATTAGGTTATCTCTGTATGTATTAGTCAAAAAGGAAATGAGTAATTAAAATATATTAACAATATACTTAATTTTTAGTGGAAGTAGTTAATGTGGCAGGTGATTTTCTCTTAAAAACATAAAAATTTCATGCCTGGTTGGAAGTGTCGCCAACCTTTATTATAACAATTTCATAATTGGCATTTTTTCCTAAAATATTTTTACAAACTAAACTCTATCGTTGTAGGTGTGGTCCATAGAGAGTCACCATATATATTCTTAACCTCATGACTTCCATAAAATAAACAGGCTGGTTAAAACACATGTCTGGTGTTTTGAAAAACTTTTCTTGGTTAAATCACTACTTCTCCATTTCTTGTGTATCATGTGTGTCATGGTTGACTAAATGAAAAATAA
>NQII01000003.1:4731196-4878049 GCA_002778355.1 Clitarchus hookeri
TACACAATCTGTAGTTTCCCCTATCGGCAATGTCAAGCTTTTCCACTGCAACAGGCGTACATTACTTTTATAGAGTTAACTGCCATTTAGCGGTACAATATGTAAATGGGTTGCCCTGTTTGTGTGTCTGGATTCCTCACTGACTTATCTGCTTATGGCCACATTATCATATTACAGATAAGGTCCTAGAGATAAATTGACTTGTCTGCTTTTTCTCTGCTGAAAACAAATACCTATCTATGTATCTAGTTTTAACCATCCTCATGTTCACTGTAAAAATACAGATTACTCATTTACTTTGTACCAAAATATAGGTATTAATTTTTTCCAACCGATTATACACATCTCATTTTGATAATTTATTGACTTAATCACCTTTTACTTACTACCCTAGAATTTACAATCACCTCAAAGAATAATAAAATAACTAAAATTGGTCTCAATAAACTGTGTATAAAAACTTATTGAATTATTTTACAAACTATATGTCCATGTTTGTCAGTTCCAATATTTACAATAAAGTCTGTATCACATGTTAATATGGTCCCACCTTAATTCAGTCCAGCTTCCACCAGCCTGAAATATTCTACAGATTTCAGAGCGCCTTTATTCACAGTAGCTTGTCGTTGAGTATCTTGCCCTCTTGTCCGTCCACACTGCACTAAACACTTGTCTGCCGCCGTCTTGCATTCTCTGCTGATCTCCTTTGCTGCACCAGACGATTTCCGATTTCCGCACTTCAGCGAGATGGCTACCACAGAGAACTGACTGCTCTTTGGCTGCGGGGGGTATTTATAGTGTTGTCGCGCTGGTCCAGAATCTTTTCCAAATGCTGTGTGTTGTGCTGTGCAAAAAGGATTACCAGAAAATTGTTGTTAATCCTCCCAAGTCATTGACTCCCCCGGCGTGGGGAGGAAGAGTTGTGATGCCAGCCAGTTGGCTGCCAATCATTCCCCAGCGGGTCTGCCTGGGGCAGGCGAGGGGGTCAGCCCCCCACAGCGCCGGACCACGCGTAACCATGCAACAGGAGCCCGTGTCCAGTGTGGGAGTCTGCATGTAACACATGTTTTTAATAAATTACCAGATAAGTTAAAAAAAATGGTTACCTTAGAAAGCTGAGGAAAAATGTAAATAGTCTTATAAAATCTGATTATTTGGACTGGAAAATTAAAATGTCAATTAATTATTTAATTTGACAAAATCACTTACCAATCACAAATTTGTAGGAAAGTGAGGCTAATAATAATAATAAAATAAATATATTTATGCCACTCTCAATTATAATGGAAGTTCTTACCAGTGTCTTTACTTTAGCTACAATCTCTTAAAAGTCCTGTACAGCAAGCCAGTTTGGGCTAACCGGAGAGGTGAACCCAAAGTCACAGTAGATGGACGAGGTGAGGCAGGATCAGGTAGGATGGTAGGAGACTTGGATTGGTATCTTTGCTGTGCATCACTCCACCAGGGAGGCATGTAGGGGTGGAACATTACCACTCCTCCCGCAGTCTGTTCGGAACTGTCTAGTCTGCAGGGTCATGCACTCTGTCCTCTCTCTGTCACACATTCTCTCTCTTCCATGCCTTAGAAAGTGTTCCGACTTACTATTATTCAGTTCCATATGGCATGTCATATAAAATGTATACAATCAATTTCAGGCCAATTTGCACCATTTTGTTGTTTCACTACCAGGAAAAATGATGGCAGATTTTATTTTGCTGGCACATGTCTTTGTAATATTTTCCAGTTGGCTTGTGTTTGACAACAGATTTATTACAAAGCAGCCCCTCATTTCTTTTTTCGAACAGAATGGTCAAAATACTACAAATTTGAATGTAATTTTTAAATTTGTATTTTTATTGAAAAAAAAAAGTGTTAAACATTTACTGTGCTCATGGTCTATAGTTAGTTGTGGCTATTTATAGATAAAAATTGAAGTTATAATGATTCAGTTTATAAATGATTTCATCTTTTCAGAAAATATGCAAATTAATATTTTCTATTTTATTCATATCTTTACACAAAGTTTTTCGTAAAATTATATGAATTTACGTAAATGTATGAACCAGTCTAAGTGAAATGCTTCTACGCAATGCTAACATGTTGCAACACCTATTTATGATGTTTAGGCCGAATAATTCTGTAATAAGTTTGTCTTTGATAAATTGAACAGGGTCAAACTAGTGAAAGTATTACTATGCAAAAAATGAGCATGATACTTATTGAAAGTCGAAGCATTCAAAAAATACTTATTTTGGCTTGTATGGATTAATTTTTTCCAATAATGGACAGGAATTTAAATTATGTCGTTTTATGCAGAGCACTTGGACAATGAATTGCCCGTACTAGGAAAATATGCAACATAACATTCTATTTTGTGCAGAAAAAACACTACAAATGGAAGCTATATATTTCCTGGGAATGACTGATATATATATATATTTATATATAAGTAATTTATTTACTTACATACCAGAAAATATTTGAATTATTTCTTTGTTAGAGCATTTGGAATAGGTAAAAAATTCTTTAATATAAGTCTTACAATTTCTTGAAGTCGGTGAGCTTAGCCAGGCTCTTTAAGAAATGGGGGCCTTAATAATGACATAAGTATTTTCAACTGCATTTTAAGCCATTGTCTGCTCGCTATTGGAAAAGTGTATATCTTTATCTTACCGGTGATGATGATCACATTGGGGATCATAATCCTTATATCTCTAGGTTTTGGCAAGAGCTTTCTTGGCTGCATTTTTACAGAACTTTCTTTTTTTCTGATGCTTGTTTTCTCTGTTCCTGTCGCCTGAATTTTAAATGTTTTGAACTTTTGTTTGCATGAATGTCCTTGAACATGCTCTTTAGCAACATGTAGTGAGGTTTTTCTGTATAATGTGCTACTAAAACACTGGCACACTTTCCTTGATACAATTGTTTAGTTGCATAATTTACCCTTTTCCACCAATTTTTTTTGTTGCTATCGACATTAAGAATGAGACTTCAAAAATGTGCAGCCAAGTATTCACAAGCTTTGTGAAGAGAAAACAAACTACTTTTCACCAATCCCAGAATAAGGTTTGGTTCGCCATCCTTTGGGCCATTGCAGAAATAACCTAAAGAAGTGAAATGTTTGTGTTAGCTAAATACACAGTTCAAACCATTTTCTATATCAAATTTTATATGCAAAACTTTCTTGGAAATCAGTATCTTGTGATATCCTATATGCAACTGCATTTGCATTCCAATGGAGAGTTTGCTAATTTTTCAGTAAACTGCTTTCCTCAAAGATGGATTCCCGAATCATATTCTCACTCACAAAAATAACATTTATTTCAATAATTGCAAAGCATATTCTTATATTCTATATTTTCTTTAAGAAATCTGAACACTGGTCTGTGTAAAGTTACAAATGATAAAAATATAAATAAAATGTTGTGACCGAGTTTTGTTTTAGAATAATGAATTATGTAGGTTTTGTCGGGCGTATGTGTGATGCAAAGTAGAATTACTAAGACGCGTCTTACTTTCTCCTTGCTCGCTGTGGTCAGCTGTTGCGTGGTGACGCAAAGCAAAGCGGCTTCCCTTTGAGAAATGAGTGGCGTGGGAAAATTACTTTTGCCTTGAAAATGTAATAAAATAATGTCAGAATATTTATATCCAGACCAGGTAAGTAATTAACATGAACATTTAGACACATTGGTATCCCTTAATGAAATTTCAATTACTTGTAAACACAACACACTTCAGACAAGTAGACAAGGACAAGACATCAATTTTCATACCATTTGTATGAAAAGCACTCGCAACAGAAAATACCCTTGAAAATAAAGAAATCAAACTACTTACTAAGACTACGCAAATCATAAGTTTCTCATTATGTGTGAAAGAAATGTAGTTTTATTAGCGTAAAAATTAATCAGCTCAGAAAAATCCATAAATATTATCAAATCAAAAAAATTGCTGTCGTTAAATGAAAAATTAATTGTGAGATATTTGAAAAACTAAATCACCTCACTAATAATTGTCAGTCAAAATTTGCTATTTGTGTGAGTAATTAAAGTGTTAAATTGGCTCAAAATTAGACTCAGTAAATTAATCTTGCTGGAAAAATCCATCTTTGCTCGACTGTAGAACTTGTGATCTCATCTACTGGCTTCATTAAAATAATTAAAGCCCTTCATTAAAATTCTGAGAATAATTGAAGTTCAATATTTCTCTTGATCAGTGTACTGAATGAAAAATAATTTAGAAGTCAAAAACTGTTCAAAAATAATTACTGCACACATGTATAACAGTTCATTGCAATGGCAGTACCATACCCATTGGAGTTAATACTTATTCGTTACTGATGGTGGAGATGGCAGCTCACACAGATTTGTAGCACTACAATACTAGAATCAATGCATTTTGGGCCTCTTCTGAAACATGCCCTGCATATTTATGCACTAAGGTGCCCCTCAACACCTTCCTATTTTTATGTTGGGTGGTCAGAGCAAAATTAATGATGTTTTTGTAGGACCAAAAGTTACGCCAAACTGCTCTACATGGCGTCTAGGGAGAGAGTCCTCATCAAAGGGGTTCACATGATGATGCTAATTAAAAAGGGAAATCCCAGATAAGAGTCACTTCCTGAGATGTAACACTATCTTATCAGTCATGTAATTGGTTTCATTTCTCTGGGGCAAAACTTGATTGATAACACCAGATAATGTGCAAAGAGAAAACTGCAATAAAATAATGAACACTTCCAAATATAAGTGAGACCAGTTAACGTAGCAAAATAAAATAAATAGTACTATCATAATACATGAAACTTAACAAATGAAATAAATAAATAATAACTTTGAGGTGATATCCTGAAACACAATTCTAGCTACTCCTTAGTGTAGGGGCTTTAAATTACTTTCACAAATAAATGTGCAGCTCAAAACACATTAAAACACAAAGAAATAACTTTAAAGGTTGGTTTCGCTATATTTCAACAGTGATATTTTCGTATTGGTTAGCTACAAGAATTTTCTTTTAAACACTGCTGTCTCTATTGGCTAAAATTTTTGAATATATATGTTATACATTTATTCGCCCTTTCGCATAGCTTCTACAATGATGTTGACTTCTATGCTATTTGAGTTACCTTTATCACAACTACTCCAGAAAGTGCATCATATTTTGGTTTATAAGAGCATTTACACCAACACTCTTCTTACAACAACCATAATGACAGGAATATTGTTCTCATCAGCTCCACCGCAGCCATCTGCTCATACAGCTTCCCCACATGCAGTTGATGAACCCTTATGAGTCCCAATGTCTGGCGGTTTTTAACAATCGGTTTATTAAACTGGTACATTGTGATAAATTTTTGAATATGTTGTGACGAGTTTCATTGAACTTTTCATGAATAACAGAGTACCATTTAAAAAACTGATGTTAGTACTCGTATATCACTAATAAATAATGCTATAAGGCTGACTACCCAGCAGTTGGCCAACATACCAAGAATGTGATATTTAACCAGTCAGTGTGATCATGTATGTGATTAGCAAATAAAATTAAGTACAATAAGTGTGTGCCCGGTACACTGTCGGTTTGCTTAAATGCACGGTGCTGTGACGTAGTGCCACGTAACATTTGCATACGTTCAACAAGTGCAGATAGGACTGCCATTGGCAAAATTAAGTAAATTAATTCAGAGACAAATTTATGTATATAACATTGGGCAGGTTGCTTGCTGTTTCATTTTCAGTAACTTTAATCGCTGACCAGACACTGAACTGATGCCAGGGAAGTAGCTGTTCCTTTGGACGCACGGCTGTTCCAGCCAGGATACAACCCCCTTGTTTCAAATCAAATTTTAATAAAACATTTAATTGACAAAGGGTATGTGTGTGTGTTTTATTTTACAGGGAATATTTATTTACAGTTATCCAGATTGAATTAATTAAATAACGAAAATTTTAATTTGCAACTGCTCAAATTTTTACATGTAATTTCACAAGATACACTGGAGAGCCAAAAAAACTGGTATAGGTGTGCGTATACAAATAAGAGAGGTATGGAACCAATCAGAGTAAAGCGATGCGGTCGGCAGCGCCTATATAAGACAACAAGCATCTGGCAAAGTTGCTAGATCGGTTACTGCTGCTACAATGGCAGGTTATGAAGATTTAAGTGAGTTTGAAAGTGGTGTTATAGTCAGCGCACGAGCTATGGGACATAGCATCTCCGAGGTAGCAATAAAATTTGGATTTTCGCATACAACCATTTCACGAGAGTACCGCGAATATCGGGAATCCGCTAAAACATAAAATCTTTGACATCGCTGCGGCCGGAAAAAGATTGTGAACGAACAGGACAAACAATGACTGATGAGAATCATTAAATGTGACAGACGTGCAACCCTTTCTCAAATTGACGCAGATTTCAATGCTGGGGTATCAACAAGTGCCAGCGTGCAAACTATTCAACGGACCATTATTGATATGGGCCTTGACGTGGTCAAGCACTGGCTCTGTGATTTTCCCTTCCCGAGTTGGGAAAGTCAACTTGACGCGCGGTGTTACCAGAGCTGAGGATGTATTAAATATGTGCCCGGCGCCACAGCTCTGCGGTGAGCTGATGAAATGAGGGTCGTTTCTGTCGACGACCTAGGGAACTCTGGCTAACACTCCGTCACACACGATGGCGAGGCTGTAGGCCGCCTCGCACGCCTTAATTAAATTACAAATAAAACACTTACGATGCTTGTGGAGTTCTTTATTCCTTGAGACTCCTTAAGGAACACACACAACTATAATACAAAACACGTGGCCTTAATGGCCCGGAAACTGTGAGCGACTACGTGGCTTTACAATATGAAATGCAACTGCACTTAACAATTCTCCGATAAGAATAACATCGCTCTCCCCTCTGCGCTATAACAAATAAAACAATTATTCAGTTTGTGAAGTCTATGCTAATGAGTATGAGTTCAACTGAAGATGTCGGCACCGAGGGCCTTTGCAGAGCGAGAGACTTACACGTCTTGATGCATTGAAGTGCTGAAGAGAACTGGACGGAAGCATGGGGCCGGCTTCCGCTACCTGAGCGCAGCCGACGCCACGCAGCGAAACGATGAAGTACAATATACACTAAAAATGATTATGAGATGAAAGTGACATGAATTAAATTAACCTAAGACAATATAATTTTCCCTTAAATAAATACACAATAAAAATGATTATATTAATTCTAAATGTTTCCATCGTACCAGCCACAGTATTGCCAAGTGTACAATGTCAAATGTCCCTGGCTGTGCCAACTGTCTTCCATGATGACAAAAAAAATTATATTAATTATATACACTGAATAAACAAGAAACACTGATGCAATCACACTGATACTATTATGCACTGAATAAATTAGAACACTGATGCAATTACACTGGTGCAATTACTATGATACTATTATGCACACTCTCACTCGTGCCCACTAGCCCGTCGGTGTGGTTTGTCCGGCGCAGCAGACACTACTGCGGCAGTCAGAGTGGGCACAAAGGAGCTCATGAACCCGCGGTTCACGTCAGCTTTCGGAGCCGAACGCCCACTCATGTACCGTTGTTGACTGCACGACACAAAGCTGTATGCCTCACCTGGGCGCGCCAACACCGCCATTGTACTTTTGATGACTGGAAACACATTGCCTGGTCTGACGAGTCTCGTTTCCATTTGTATCGGGCGGATGGACGTGTACGGGTATGGAGACATCCTCATGAATCCATGGACCCCACATGTCAACAGGGGACTGTTCAAGCTAGTGGAGGCTCTGTCATGGTATGGGGCGTGTGCAGTTGGCGTGAAATGGGACCCCTGATACGTCTAGATACGATTCCGATGGACGTGGACAATTCCAGCAGGACAATGCGACCACCCACACGTCGAGAGTTGCTACCGAGTGGCTGCAGGAACACTCTTTCGACTTTAGACATTTCCATTGGCCACCTAAATCACCAGACATGAACATTATTGAGCATATCTAGGTTGCCTTGCGACGTGCTATTCAGAAAATATCTCCACCGCCTCTCACTCCTATGGATTTGTGGACTGCCCTACAGGATTCATGGTGTGAATTGCCTCCTGCATACCTTCAGACATTAGTCGAGTGCATGCCATGTCATCTTGCGGCACTTCTGCGTGCTCGCAGGGGCCCTGCACGATATTAGGCAGGTGTACCAGTTTTTTTGGCTCTTCAGTGTATGTTTATAGCTAAATATGTATTAATTTGAATTTCTGATTTTCTTGTGTTGAGCTGTTGTGTTTTTAAAGTGTAAGTATTATTTTTGACAGTTAATGGACTAATGTGGCTCTCTCTGGCTACAGCTGAGGTAGGATATGCATGTGGGAAGCTCTCATACTTTGTTTAAACAGAAGTAGTGTGCAATAGTCTAATAATTCTGGGACAGTGTCTTTTGGCTCTCATGCTACCCTCAATTCCTCGCTTGTACACTGCTGTGCTAGATAGGTTTTAATTTACCAAATTTGACGACGGCCGCCTCCATCCTTTACCAGAGCCGTGCATCGACTACGTGGTCAGCAACTACAAGTTTAGATTTTCCGTGTACCATGCACGCGTATGTTAATTTCTGTTTCAATGTGTGACATTTTAAAGTTTAATTCGGGAAGTGTAATTTATGTTCAACGTTAATGTTCAAGTGTTAATTGTGTGTACAACCATGTGTACACTGTATCCACATATGGCAATAAAAGTTATGTAACCAAACATGTTCAGTGTCGCCTGCTCATTTATGGGAATAGGCACCGCCTTATAGTGGCATGAGGGTCAAGGCATGCTACGTGATCTCAGTGATGAGTTTAGTTAGAGAGTAGGTCCTCTGTCACTATGCACGTCTAGACATGCAAATTACCAACCAATTGCCAAATAATGGTTGTGGTGGGGGGGTGGTGGTCAGCTTCGTGTGACAGATACCCTGAGATCTAGAGTTCTCCCAATCCAGACGGTTTAAAGCTGGGTGGCGCTTTTAGCAACAGCACGTGTTTTCAACTTGATGCACCTTACCTCCTGCCTTGTACCTCACCGTTTGCCTTCTGTCCTGCTTTGACGGCCATGGCGCAACCCTGGGGACAGCGACAATGCATAACACAGTGTAAGTTCAGGGTAACACTGTTAATGTGAGGGGAACTCATACTGACACTATCTTTTTCTTTGAAAGTGTATGGAATAGAGTATTTAAACATACATGTTATAGTAAAGCAATATATACGAAATTATTAATGCCAAACTAGTCTCTAAATCAGAGCTATCTTCCTGTTTTATGATAATCGTGACTGTATTTGAAGATAATTCTGTTTTTACTTCTATCTTGATTGTTTATCTTAGGGTTTCTTCCCGTGTCTGGCCGGGGTNCCCCCCCTGGAAAATTCCAACAATAATCTAATAGTTTAGTAGGTGTGTTGTGAACAATATTTGTATATATATAGCAAATTTTTATTTTTGAAATGAAATGTGTAACTAATTCAATAAAAAGTTTATCATTGCCAATAGAAGACTGAAGAGTATAGTTTAATGATAATGCATTGTTGTTGACATTGAAGACCAAACTTTTAAAATCTGCTTGCAAATGATCTTGGTCTATGCCATGTTATTACTGGCAAAGTGTGTTAACATCTGAATCATTTCATCACACTCAGTAATAATCAGATGAGAAGTTACATGTTAAGGGGGTGGTTCTGGCCATAAAAATCATCACTTCACAAATTGTTATTTTATTGATATAAAATGGTTAGAAGTTCTTGAAATTATGTCCGCCATGACTCTTCAGGTCTGTATATAAACCTGGCAACTTCCAGGAAGTATTTAGTTGTGAGAAGGCAATAGAACGAGGAGGGTTCGTCATGCTACTTCCTGACTGGCCCTCCCCACACGTGCGTGAGTGAGAGTCTCCCCAACTCTCACCCCTCAGGCAGTCAGTTTTCTTTAGCAATGTTGGCAGACCTACCTATCTCCGACTGTCGCCCTTCTGCCACCCGCTCAGGTAGGTAGGCAGGCAGGCAGGCAGGCTGGCTTTGTGTGTCCGACCACTTATTCTCACCCGCTGTGCGTGGTGCAACTCTCACACTCACATTTGTCGATCTGCCTCATTACAGTCCATTCACAGTTACTTCACACTTTTCTGAAGCCCTGCTTAAATTATATTATCAGGTACCTATTATATATCATTCCACAAAATGTAAACAAAATCATTGACATGTGGCTTTTCTGTTTCAACTTTGCTTACACTACATTTATTCAACTTCCTAACAACATTATTGTATTTTAAAATTCATAACTTAAGTATTTACAATTTTCGACCATACTTAGGTCTGTTTAATGACTTATTATGTACTAATAATGGTGTGGTTGGTAAACATTTTACAGGTTATTGAAACAGGTGTGTTAAAGCAAATTATTCACATTACAATTTAATATTTTACCATAACTATGTTTAACTGTGGGGGGAGTCTTTACAGATTGTATTAAACCTCTGTATTTATGTGGGAGATCTTGGTGAAGAGTGAGCTGGCATTGTCAGTAATTGTTTTAAACCTTTACCTGTAGCTAAAAAATATATATACAGTGGAGTCTCCATTATCCGTCAGTATCGGGACCGTCACCGTGACGGTTGAGAGAATAGATGGATAATAGAAATGCTCCCCTCCCCCACCCTTCTCAAAGACACAACAGATACTATCGATTATAATGTATACGATATTTAGCACTATATTTTAAACAGGTAGCAATCAATAGAAGTATGTACAGCACAATATGTATTTGATATTAAATATTGTAGACTTCTGTTTATTATGTTGATAAAATAACAAAATTGAATACAGTACTATTATGTATATGTATATATTGAAATTATATCATTTTAGATTTAGTATAATCCTACCTAAAAAGTATGTCACTTTCCTTTATTGTAATACTCCACTGGCTTTTGTTGCTGCAGTGTTGCGTATCTTACGTAGGAGCAATATCTGTGTAGCGTCTGCCTCTTCTTGTTGCTCGTACCATTCAATGCACTTGGAAAACATGTTTTCAGCATCACTGTGGCTAATTATTTTGGGGCAATCCTTGAGTGTATCATCCTCTTCTTCTTCACTTAAACATTCTACCTCCTCTGTTGCACTTAATACAAGCTCCTCATCAACTTTCGATTTTATGTGCATCTTTCTTAATATCATTGACTGCCATCCGCCCAATTCCATATAGCGGAGCGATACTCGTCGCGCTTTCTCCTTTATGCAGTGGTTTTATAATTTCAAGTTTTTGAGAAAGTCCCAATACAACACGTTTCCGTTTCTCAGACATTTTTAAACACACTACACTTGACAACAAGCTGAGGACAATGACTTGCTGACTAAGTGACTATCGCTACTGAACTGACTGTAGGAATGGGAGGGCGGATGAGTGTCTAGGAATCCCGGTAGGTTGGTGAGGAAGATGGAACGATTCTACGAAGTACATATGTAGGTTGTACATAAACAACAAACGTGAGTCAATCGCATTCCGCACCGCATAGAATGTATTTTTACTGGGTATTCATTGACAAAAGTATGTAATGCAGTACAGTATAGTATAAGTATTGTTCAACTCAATAATGTGTTTAATTTTATCTAATATGAAGCGAGGAAAAAGTTATTTCATCTTTAGTTTATTAAGTTTTTTTTTTGTATCCAATTTAATTATTTTACTTGTTGTGTCAGTTTACTGACGGTTAACAGAAACTCACGGTTAAAAGGGTGATGGTTAACCGAAACTTCACTGTATATATATATATTTTTTAAATAATTTTTTTATACAGCTGCTTTTCAGTTTTTATGGTATTTTTACATGAAAAGAATTTGTCTAACACATTAAACCCAAAAAATTAATACTTCACTTCAAAAAATGATTTGTTTTATGGCATTCCAGCTATTTCATTGTTTCTCTTTGCGTATTGATGATGTCATTAGTGTGATTACGACTATAAATTTTCTGTTTTTTTCATCGCATGTAAGTTGCGTTCACCTTCGCGGAAAAACCCTGTGTTGGAAACGGGAAGGGTGACTCCCGGAAATCGCCTGTCAGTTACAAAAAGCACATTAACTGCTGCGTGTCTTTGAAAATAACAAAAATAAATATAAAAGCCCATGAATGTCTAACATTTTATTTCTTTACTGCAGCATGGCGGCAAAAAAGAACAAAAATTTAACATTTATTTTTGTTTTACGTTTTGCAGTTTGTTTATTATTGTTTTATTTTTAAAGTATGTGAGACACTTTCTTAGTTATTACTGAAGGTAGGTAGTTAAAGCATAGGCAGTGTAAAAAAGCATAATATTTTACTTTGTAATTGATTTTGCAACCAATGATGATATAGCTTAATACTTAGTATCACTTTTTCACATTAGGTTGTTATGTATAACATTTTGCATAATGAGAATAGTCGTTATAAATATAAAAATATTGTACACAAATGCAAATAATATTTTGAAAAAGTATATGTCAATATCTACATTCACAAAATATTCTTTTTTATAGATTTCAAATATTTGAATTAAACTCAATGCTTTCAAAGTAAATTGTTATGCTGTATATAACCTCATTTGAGTTCAGACGTAAAACATTTTGTTAAATATATTGACTGTACAAAATCATTTAAATAAATATAATTTTTGTGTAAATATGTGTTGTAAGTACAGTAGAATCCCGATAATTCGTATTGTCAAAGGACTGAATGTTAAATATGAATTATTGAGATATCCAAATTAGCGGGATTACCAATGCTTGGGAGCAAAAAAAGAAAAAATACATAATAACGAGATTAATGCAAATTTGCATTAATATGTATTGATAAACGCATGGCTACATATTATGTATACATATGTATATGTAAATCAATAATTACATAAATAAAAAACACATTAAAAATTTACGTTTAAAAAAATCTGTAATTTTCTTTTGGTGCAAGCCTTGCAGACGGGTATTGTCGATGGCTTTGTCAAGCATGTTCAAAGCAGAAAATACTTCATCGCCAACGTCTGATTTCGCTAAGAAATGGCGCACGTTGTTGATGTATTGTTTAGCCACTTTAGGTGTAATTGTCAGCACATCATCTTCGTCATCACCTTCACCATCAATGTCCTGAGATGGAGCCAAAATTTCGTCATCAGTTAGAATCCCCGCTACCGCTAGGCCATCGTCAAAATGGACGAAATCTTCAAACGTTATAGAATTTTCTTCATTTTGAGGAAGACGATTCCAATTTACAGGGCATTCTAAGTCTTGTTCAGTAACTGCTGATGAAAGTTCCACCTTCGTGAATCCACAAGCACGAAAACAGTTTTTTATTGTGCTTTCGCTAACACTTTGCCCCACCTTGTGAGCAATATTCATGGCTGAAAATAAGGTGATTTTATAATCCTTCCCATCCTCGATGCTGTCAAGGAGTTGCATCACTACTTCCTTGCGGTAAATTATCTTGAACATTTTAATTATGCTCTGATCTAGAGGCTGCAGCTTGGAAGTAGTGTTGACAGGCAAAAACAAAACATTAACATGACTGAGCGGTGGGGTATTGTTGTGGGCCGTACCACTATCCATGAAAAGAAGAATTTTTCGCTGCCTTTTCTCCATATCAGCATTCACTGATCGTATCCATTCCTTGAATAATTCTCCCGTCATCCACTTTTTTTTTTATTGCACGATAGGTCATCGGAAAAGTTTTTATGTTTTTAAAACATCTTGGTTTGGCTGATTTGCCTATCATGAGCGGTCTTAATTTCTCAGATCCATCCATGTTGGTGGCCAACAATATGGTTACACGTTCTTTACTATTTTTTCCGCCAAGACACTTTTCTTCCTTATAACACATTGATCGGTCGGGGAGACACTTATAAAATAACCCTGTCTCATCGGCATTAAAAATGTTGTTGGGCTCATAAGAATCGATTATTTCTCCCAATTCGTCTTTCCACTCAGAACAAACATCGACCGATACACTCGCACTTTCCTCACTAACACTAAGCTTCTTAAATTTTATGCTGTGCCTTTTTTTAAACCTATCAACCAACCATCACTCCCACAAAAGTCTTTAATTCCCATTTTTTCTGCGAAAACTTTTGATTTTAATTTTAAAATATTTCCTCCAACTGGTACATTCGAATTCCGTGCTTGCGCAAACCACTTTTTTAAATTCTCTTCTAGTTGAGGATACTCAGAAATCTTAAAGCGCTTTACTTTGCTGTCCGATGTCTGGGAGGCGATTTTGTCCGTGTTCTTCAGAATTGATGTTATTGTGGAAGGAGGAACGTTATAACGTTTGGACACGTCAATTTGTTTATCACCACCGGCCACTGCGTTAATGATTTCTTTTTTTTCTCTAATGGAAAGATACTTATTAGCTCTTTTCTGAGGCATGGCTAAGACCGAACTGACAAACTTTTCACTCACTCTGCTCCTTCCTACCCTCTCATATCCGTAGACCGGACAACAAGGCGCCTCTTAGTTCTGAGAATCACAGACACGTCGCCTCACAGCCTACTCTGCGTAATTACCTGCCCTTCAAACCCTCCTACGTCCCTAAGTACTCTTCCGGTCTTTTTTACTTTGTCCGAATTGCATAAATATAGAGCTGGTGTACAGTCTAGAGTTAAAACATTATGAGTTAACAAGATTTTAAAGTTGGAAATAAGGATTATAAGACGTTTTAATTGAGCTCGAGCACCAAAATAAACACGTATTATCGAGGGGACCGGAATGCATTGTTTTTTTTACTAATTAAAGGGATTTTCTCAACGAACTGGCAAATTTGCACGAATTAGCGGGATATACGAATAATCGGGATGCGAAATATCGGGATTTTACTGTATTTTAATTACATTTTGTTTCACTACTTTTACTTTTGTTTTAGAATATGGAAATTATTATGTGTGAAAACAGTTCAAGCCAGCATGTAGTCCAGGGTTAAGTAACACTGTTTTTATGAACCTGAAAAATTCCACACACTATGTTTCCTGTAAAAGGGCATGTTTGTTTCAGTTTGTGATAAATGATAATGGAAGGAAAATTATATTTCAATGGCTCCAGTTGACTTAGTTGTCTAAATAATAGAGCATTATTACTTCAACAAATAGATGCTAGACATAACCAACTGTTAGCAGTTGTGTATGTTACATAATGAACCAATAACCATTTAAAAGACATAAAAAAACCATGGTGTAGCGGCATTTTTGAATTAGTGCGCAAATACACATATCTAACTGCGTGCTATTTTATTTCGCTAAACAACAGTTATGGGCCTTAGTGAAAAATAAATGTTTACTGTATACAACAATGCAGCAACATCATGTACTTTTAAAGTTATATTTCTTTTCTGATTATTATTATTTTGTGGTATAAGAATATTGTAAATATATTCAGACTGGCATTAATTGTCATTTAGCATAGAAATACATTTTACAGACTCCAACATTTTTATTTAAATAAATATATACAGTGTTTGGTGTATTTTACTCGTGTGCACGCCATCGTGCCAGTTTGTCATGAATATAGGAGAATATCAGCTGAAGGAAGCATAACACCATTTAAGTTTGATAAGCTTCACATGCAATGAGTAACGCAGTATCATTGGTCAATGAAGTTTCCTGGAATCAGGCCCCTGGCGAGTGTAAATTTCCAACAATAAGTCCTAATGTTGACACTAATCAATAACATACAAACTGATACCCTTACCATTACATAACAAATGCATGTTACCACTTCTCCACAATCATGTACTTTTCAACTTCAATTGCTCGCCTCCCCCCAAGAGTCATGGCATTGCTAGATAATACCATATATACATGCTAGAGGATATAATTTATATACTTATTTATGAACACAGCAGTTCTACTGTTGAAATTGGGTTTCTTGTTGGTAAATTGCATTCACTATGATTTGAACCGAGGACCACACAATGAGTGTGAGCGAATTAGGAATTACTAACAAATTTATATTTATTTATTTTTAAAAACTTTTTATAAATTTTATGCGTAATAATTACAACATTTTAAAAAATGCCTCTGAAGTAAACAAAATTAAAGACAGTGATTGTACAGCAGGGATGGTAGGACACAAAAATGTTTGTTGTTAAAATAAATTGTAAAAGTTTTTGAATTAATACCAGCAACTAAGATTTATATGGCTAACCATTCACTTGAAATTATTTTGAGTGTTTTATTGGTATTTTACTGGAATAGTGCTGTTATTGGCATATTATTCTTTATGTGTGTGTTTAGTGTATATTCATACATTTCTGTATTAAATTTTTTAAAATTTAATTTTGTACTTGCTCACAAACCTGCAAGAGTAGCAAAGGTATGTATGGTTTTGGCTGGTCAGTAAAAAAATCTTTTTTAATTTTCCGACTTGTGTACATACATAATTACACACATAGAAACACGCACACACCGACCGGCACACACAGCCACAGAAACACCACCCAGTGCAATCTGTATAACTAAAAGGGGCGGGGGGAAGAACTCTGGAAAGAACATCATCACAGCATTTATCAATTTTTAAATGACATAGTTAACTTGTTAAGTTACATTTTCAACAAAATATTTTGCGTCAGTAATGTTTTGTCCTGTGTCGCACCACCATCTCTTTTTTTTGCTAAGATAAAGCAGTTGCTAAAGGCATTTTATTTTTATTCTAACAGTGGCAATAAATTTTTCTTCTACCCATTATTTGTTGCAAGTACAAAGTTTCTGCAAGCTACATAGCCAACAAAGGAGGTTGTATACAGTAAATATCTGGAGAGGCGCTAGTTGGGGTGTGGATGAATCAAGTTCGAGAGAGAACAAATTTGAAAGAGGAACAGAGGATAGTGCATTAGCCATTAGGAAATGAGTTTCTGCAAAGGTCTCTGCAAGCGAGATGATTTAATTTGGTGCATACGGCTGCAGTAATTGCTGGAACAAAATACCTGTAAATGTGACATTCCATAGGAAAGTACGATTCCGTTATCAGCTAATTCACTGCGTATAGCCATGTCTTAAATTTATATTGGAAAAGAAGCAAACACACAAAATTTCTATATTGATTTTCATTGCATTATCGATGAAACATGTCACAATTACAAATTATTTTGTGAAACAAATATACACTACTATCAATTAACTCTGTGGTTATTTTCCGCTTAGCCACACAGTTATTTGTTTTTTCCAACCAAATTTTTTATAAAACAAAGCTTTTTTTATTTAATGTAATGAATAACTGTTATTCTATATTATTCGATAATGAATTTTTTCAAACTGCAATTATTTTTGTTTGCGTAGAAGCCAAATTTTATTGTAGATTGTGTTTATATAGGCTGTTCACGGTTATCTGAGCACTTTTGAAATCAACCTTTGAAAACTGTTGCTGTCTCCAACTGCATATATTTTAATGGGCACACTGGCTGGAATGCGCCCAGTTAAGTTAGTAATGACGGAGAGAAAAAAGTTCCATGTTTTAACCTTTAATTAAAAGTGTTAGGTAAACTTTTGCAAGTACTGAAATTATTTCATTTGTTTACTGTTTTTTTTAATGCATATAAGTGTAATAACACAGGCCAACGATAAAAAAACTTTTTGTAATGATTTTGCCGGATTCTTATGTTTTTTGGTGTGCTGAGTCCGAAAATAATAATAAAAACGTCATAACACCCACCATTTTTTCACATTTGAATATACAAAATGTGAGAAATTCATTTTTTATCTAATATCTGTGCATTTTGATATACTTGATATACATTATTAATATACTAAAACATACAGTAAATCTAAATTAAATTAGGTTGGCAGTGGTGGTACGACTGTTTTTTCTTTCAGTCAACACAACCTCACTTTTCAGCTTTTTGCCCATGTGCTCTAAGAATGGATAACCGCAGTTGTAAAAACTTTCCTAACAGTTTTTGTTATATATGTGGTGAGTTTATAATTAAAAAACATCAAAGAAACATTACAGAGTTTGTTAAAAAAAAATGTACTTGGTATATTTTGGAATAAAACTCAGTGATCAAGAAAAACCTTGGGCTCCACACAAGGTATGCTATGTTTGTGTTGATGACCTTAGAAAATGGTCAAAAAAAGAAAAGACAGCTTTTATATTTGCAGTACCCATGATATGGAGAGAACCAAAAAATCATTCAGACGATTTTTATTTTTGTAGCATTGATGTTAGTGTATATAAATCCAAAAATAAGAAAGTAATTATCTACCCTAATCTTCCTTCAGCTATTCGGCCTGTCGGTCATGGTCTGGGACTTCCTGTCCCTGAGCCACCGCAGGCTATTGATGACGTTTTACTTGATCAGTCCAGTGAAACAGAATCTGATGAAGGTAAACCGGATGATGATGAGTTCCAATGTTCTCCAGAAAATTTAGAACCTCAGTTGTTTATGGCTGGGTTAAATGATTTGGTACGAGATTTGGGTTTGACTAAAGAGAAAGCTGAATTTCTTGGCTCTAGGCGAAAAGAAAAATTATTTGTTGGCATCTGCAGCATCTATTTATCAATATAGAACAAGAGATCAACAGTTCGCTAAGTTTTTTAAAGCAAGAACAGGATTTGGTGTACTGCCATGATATTGGTGGTCTAATGAATGAATTTAGAATTGCGTACAACAATGAAGAATGGAGGCTTTTTATAGACTCATCAAAAACTAGCTTAAAAGCTGTTCTTTTACACAATGGTAATACTTATATTTCACTGCCTGTGGCTCATTCAGTCCATATGAAGGAAACTTACGAAAATCTAGACATTATTTTAAAGGAAATTAACTATCCCGTTCACGATTGGATGATGTGTGGAAATTTGAAAGTTGTTTGCATGCTCCTAGGCCAACAAAAGGGATTTACTAAATTTCCATGTTTTATATGTGAGTGGGACAGCAGAGCAAGGGATCGACGCTGGTCCACAAAACATTGGCCTGGAAGAAAAACTTTAACACCTGGAAAGCAGAACATTTTGCATAAAACTTTAATAGATCCAAAAAAAATTCTTCTACCACCTCTTCACATTAAATTAGGTTTAATGAAACAGTTTGTAAAAGCCTTGCCTAAAGATGGTGAATGTTTTAAGTTGTAATGACGCAGTATGCTTAATTTTTTGGGACACGGGTGTAAAATTCTTTCGTGTGTATTTAGCTTTGGAAAGCTTTGTAATATTTTGTCAGGTTTCAAGTTAAAGCCGCGGTGGTTCGTTTCCCGTGTTTGTTTGTCAAGCAGATGTGTGCTTTTGAAGGTTATCGAATGGACATCTGCTGTTTACGTTGTAACAGCAGTCCGTTTACTGTCTAGTTTCGAAAGTTGTTGTTTTGGTTATGCGGCCGTTGCGGGTACAATAACATGTTGTGAGCGCGGGACACAGCGTAGTTTTGGATGACGCTACTGGCAGATGCTGGAGGCCATGCGCTTATCTTAGAAGAAGGGGAGATAGGCCTGCCTAATATATACTGGTGGTGCCTATCGCCTAGAGAGAAAGTCACCAACCGTCGAAGAAGACGCGTCGGGCGTGAGAAGACGCACCAGCCCGAAAGGGCGTGGGTCGTTAGGGTGCCAGGAGGGAACGAACATCCCTCCTGCCTCAGTAACTTAGTCGTGCGATGTAAGTTTGAGACATTAATAAACCGTAAACTACTGTGGCGCTGTTTTCTGCACTGGTATAACTGATTGTGAAAGTTCGTACTCTGGAAAGTTGTCTGTGCACTGTGAAACTTCAATGATAAATAAAGTATAAAGCAAACTAATCTGGAACTTCCTTTTAATTAATCGGTGTCACCTGGTACTGAGTCTCGTATTCTACCTATGAGCAAGCCGTGGCAACGTAAACATTCGGCAGGGTAATACTTCCGCAACATTACAAGATGGCGCCCAACTGTGCGGCTGCATTATTATAAATACGGTAGTAAACAAGACGGAACATTACAAAGTATTAATGTGAAAAGTTTCCTCATTTATCAGGAGTGATACTGAAAGAAGTGGTTTTCGTTGGGTCTGACATTCGTAAAATGATGTTCGATTCCAACGTTGAAACAAAAATGACTACAAAGGAAAAGGAGGCTTGGATATCATTTAAGCAAGTTGTGACCCAAACTATAATTTATCGTAGCTAATATGATAGACAAGTTCAAAAATCTGGGATGCCTGATGAGTCTTAAAGTCCACTTCTTACACAACCATCTTGACTTTTTCCCTGACAACTTGGGTGATGTGAGTGAAGAGCAGGGGTAGTGGTTTCACCAGGACATCAAAGTGAAGGAGAAACGTTACCAGGGATGGTGGAATGTCAGCATGATGGGTGTTTACTGCTGGTCACTTCACCGAGAACAACAAAATGCATCACATCGGAAAAAAAGTTACATAAGAATCTTTAAAGAGAAGAGAGAAAGGAAATACCAAAAAATAAACACTTAAAATGTATGTAATGAATTTTTTAAAAATACAATTGCATACATCACATTTTTGAATACAAATGCATATTTTTAGAGAACTGTGAGTGATACAAAATAACTGATGCCAGATTCGGTTTCTGCACCCAAAAATACATAAAATTCAGCTGCATTTATTAAAAAAGTTTTCACAAAATATTTTTTTGTTGGCCTGTGTAATTGACAAATTTGGAAAAATTTACTTTCCTAATAATTTTACAGTGTTCACTTGATAGAAGCATTAATAAAGTGATCAGGCCAATGACAATGTTAATTCTACTTATGGTGAAAGAATACACAAAGTGCATACTAATATATCTTAAGGAGGGTTTTCAAAAGTGCTCATTTTAACGTGAACAGCATATATTAGTATATGTTGTAGCCTTATTAAAATTTTTAAATATTGATTATGTTCCAGATATTTGTTAATAAATAGACCACAGGATAAATAAAATAGTCATATTATATTTTACCACTCAAAATGCTGCGACTGTTAAAACATATCAGATTCAGTCCAATCAGTCATCGAGCTACTTTTAAAATTCATGTCTCTGCAGAGAATCAAACCCACGTCAACTGATTGTGATAGTGTACTGTGTCATGAGATGAAGCGGGTAATTTAGGAACAGAGAGATGGTTTGAATCTTTATATTTCTATTTTATAGACCTAGTGTTGAAAATATAGAGAGTTTTACGTACTCTTTAGACTCAATGCCTGATAATTCACTTTGACTAAAAAATACTCTAAAATTATCAGCCCATTACGTGAAAACCACGCCACTCCCAACAATAAGGCAATCTTCATATAAAATTACTTCCTTTCTCTACATTTCAAATGATTTTATCCCCCATCTGTCTCTTAAAACAAAAAAACTTTTATACATCTTACTTTTTATGTTGCAACTTCTCAGGAATTGTGCACGAACATTTAGTAGATATTCTTATCTTTAGTGGGGATTTTTCCTATATATTTTTCTGCCTACTGCGCAACAGTATGATAAATTTTAAGACTCACATTATGGTCCTTCCTTCATTTGTGTGTGTGTAACTCTAAAAAATCATATATTAACTCTTTTTCTGCTACATGCATATTAATGGTGTTATCTTGTATAGTGCTAGCAATTACATAGCACTGATTTATCATAGTGACATTGCACTGTTTAATTTTTATTTTGCTAACTTATAAAATACTTACATTTTAGGCCTACTTTCTAAAGGAAGAATAAATATAAATAGGCTTAGGACATCACCTTCTTATCTGTATATGTTGGTGTGTATGTGTGTGTGTTTGACTCTGCTTATAGTACACAGTAATGAAACCTAACTTTTATAGTTTTCAAACATACCAAATGCTTATTTTCAAAAATAGTGGTGTTTTTATGCAATCACATTTATTACAAACTATTCAACCAATTAAAACCAAATTTAGAATTTTGTTTGTTGGCAAAGTCAGCATTAAATTCAGAAACACGTTTCCTTTTCAGTAAGCCATTTTGGAAGAAAACAGCACCTGAAAAAACAAAGCTTTTGCATTATATCTCTGTAACTACTTAACCATTTCATATTAGATTTGGTATACGAGTAGTTCTATGGTAGCTCTCCTATATAGATAAAATTTTTAGTATATCAGACACTTATTTAAAAATGGTAACCATGCAAATTTTTTAGGTCTGTATACCCTAGCTATGAAACCATTATATTTTTTGGAAAACCCTTTTGTTGCTGCTTGCTTGATGATTGTGCTCCTTTCTGCTGATGCAAATAGTGTGATTTTGGTTTGCACTGTATGTTGAATCCTTTTTCTTGACCTTGGTAATGCAGCACAATATATGAAAAGTTTTTTCTTTATAAATCACTAAAGTATTTGCAACTACACATTTTCATAATAAAGAAAAAAATAAAATTTTTACATACTACTTAGAACTACACTAACACTTCAAGAAGTTGTTTAAAAAAAATTTTAATATGTGATAATTTTGACAGCATAGAGTGATGCAAAGTGCAACATTGCAGTCTTTGCATTTGTATCTTGTTTCCTTTTGAACTTTCTGTTTTGTACAAACAACACACTATTGTGTAGGAAACTTCTTTGATTTTGTACTCATTATGGCTGTTGGAAAATGCCATCTGTGTTAGGCGCAAATGTGTATCTTCATCTTATCTTCTCCTTCCACCAGATTTTCTTCTTTATGCAGAATATTTTTCCAGAATTTTCCAAATCAATGAAAGATGAAATTTGACCAGCTGCAGTTTCTTTGTGTTTACTATCTGATAAAGAGCATGAGCAATCAAAACTGCCAGATACAATAGATGAAAAAAACAATTTATTGTACCATTTGACTGTTTTCTGGCAGATTCAATGGAACTTATTACCATATCTATTTAATCTACTGAACCCATGCATGAATTTTAATCAATTACACATGTCTGTTTGACAATTTTTTGACCAGTTTTTCTGTCATTTTTTTTTTTTGCTTTTGGCCATTTCAGCAGCATGACAAGTTCTAAGCATCTACACTTCTTTATTGTTGCACCATTCCAGTGCCAATAAGCTGCCACCTATTCTGAATGATATTTCCCCTTTTTTTAGTTGGTTGTCAATTCTTGGCATGTTTTTTATTGTTTTACGCACAGTACTACAAGCATTTGTCTTCTGATATAAATACCCTTTGAAAAGAAACAGACACTCATCAATGCACAGGTTTCTATATGGTGAGAATCCTTTTCAAAATGATTCTATTATCCTATCTAGAATGGGTTGAATTTTGTAAAGTCTATCTCCTTAATGGTGTATGTTATTTTCAGAGAAATGTAGCATCCTAAGAAAATGTAAAAATCTATCACGTGACATATTACCGAAAATTGGAGTTTGTAAGAGAGCATCTTTGGATGAGTACTCGCTTAGTTTCAGTTTCTTCATTTGTGACATGAGTAGACTTACTGCCAGAAAGCAAAATATTTCATCACAATTTGTCTCTTTCCATTGCAAAAGACGTGAGTGCTATAACTGAGGCATTTTGGCAGTTGCAAACCTGTAATACTTGTTACACTTGTCTGCAATCAAGGTCATCAAAATTTTGCTAAATAAGATAAGAAAAAATTATAAGACTGTACTATTACTATTGACATTTACTTTACATTCAGAAAAAAAAGTACTTGAAATGGGTGCACTGCTGGTGAAATATTGTCACATGACCATGAAAAACCATTAGTTTTTTTTTCTTCTTCACAGGAGATATATCACCATTATCCTCGTTACTATCTTCAACCTCCTACTCCTTTTTTGATGATGATGATGATAAAGATAAAGATATTTCTTGTACTACAAATCTCTGAATGCTACGAACTTCCCCAGTTGATGTTTGTAGCTGATCAAAGAATACAGTTTTATCCAACATGTGCATCACAAACACTGGATGTTACCGTCTCTTGTTCACTATCATTTCTAGAAGAAAAAAAGTTCTAATGCCTCCTGATCTGATAAAAAAAATTTTGTACTCATGCTTTTGCTCTAACTTGGTACCATAAAGAAAAAAAACTATATTAAATCATGCACATTTGAGAATAAAACACATGCTACATCTGCATATGCAAATCTATTTATATTAACAAGTTAGCTATAAAACACACTTAACTACCACCAGAATATGATAATCTAGCCTAGTGTGCCTTATGCTGAGCACCAAGGAACATGTTTCTTTATCAAGCTTTAGAAAGATATGACACTTATCAGTAGTTAGCTGTGGCACAGTAAGGGCGGCTTCCAAAACAACGTAATTTATTCTAGTACATAACAGAAGGCATCAGCAGTCTATAAAATATAAGATAACCACAGTGCAGCACAAGCAGAACCCTGGGCGAGATATTTTGTCTTTAGAATGTGTGTCACGGGCGAGTTATCTCATCAGCAGCACACAGGAACTGCTTATCTGCCTACGAGTTAACTTGTCTACAGCAGCGAAAGGGTTAAAAGAGACTACAATTTTGCACGGGAAAAATAGACACCGTCATGTTGATGTGCGTGTGAGGTCACTATACATGTTGTTCTCTGATGTTTACGTGCTGATGCCTTAGCGGGTTATGTGTGCATTTGGAAATTTTATTATATTTTGTTTGTTTCGGAGGATTTTAATGTTATTACTGTGTCACTTAACACCCTCAAGTGTTGCATAGTTCCACTATGTAAAAATACAATGAAATGTACGCCTGATAAGATACCTGCAAATTTTCCAAGTAAAAAAAATAAAGAGTGAAGCGTGTCTAAGTATAGTGAAGAGCCATAAAATACTGGGCAATTTGTGGCGGAAGTACATTTTCGTGTGCAAAAATAATTTCAGCATTTTAAGTAAATGTGTTCTTTTCTTACCGTAATCGCACTGGCCCAAATCGCAATATCATAATCTTTATTTTGAAGGCAGTGCTTGTATGGCCAATGAAAAATTGCTGTTAAAATTCATAAATGCTTATAATGTAGTTTACACTGTAACACAGGTATGTGTTTTTGTACTTTGTTATTAAAGTACAAAAACATTATTTTTTCAGATATTAATACTAATAACGTTAGCTTTGAAAATTGCTTCATAATTTTGAGGTTGTATGCTACTTTTTAAGCCCATTCTACAATGATACGGATATGAATCACGGAGGTGGAGTGCACAACACACTCCGTGTTCAATCTACAATAGGATGAATAATGTATGGATACACGTAAGAAAGCTGGGCAACTACCAACTTGTTAGTGTCCGTGAACCTGTGTAGCCAATATGAATCAAGTATTTGGTTTGTTGATATTTGCTTCCGTGGCCATTGTGGGATACAAGGCAATAAGTGCATGGATTCACAGTGGCCATTATCATTTTTGTTTTAATAAACATGTGTGCATGGTTTGGCAATAGTATTTATGCAATTTAAAAAAATATAACAAATGAGGTGTGCATATTATAAAAATTATTTATGTAATTTGTAATAACTGAGTATTTTTGATTTCGTATGTTGCAGAACTGTACATTTCTCTGTATTGTAAAATAGCAAAAATTAGTCGCAATTAGTCCGCTCATTCCATTCACATGTTTTGTGTGTGCTTTCTTATGCATACATGTCATTATAGAACAGACCTTATCCCTGATACATAGACCTACATTTAAATCATTTAATTAATAATAAAACTCGTATCATGTTAATTCAATCAATACAGTCTTAATCTTTCATCCTTAGTTTTTAGGCCTAATTCAAATTACTGGTATGCAAAAGTAACATAACTAAGTACTATCTGTACAAAAATGGGTCAAATGTTCCTGAAAAAAGCTTGATGTTTTTGAGAATTTAGTGGTGTGTGTTTGCATGAAAATATTTAAATTAAGTGTGACAACATTAGTCTAAAAAAATGGTTATTTGTGAGAGTAAAATACTTTGATAAAACGTTTAAATTCATTGCCTAATGCTGTACTAAAACAATGTTTTGAAATGCCAACGACATTTCAAACATCATCTAAAGCAGCGAAAATTGAAGCAAAATCAGGTTAAAACTATCAGGAGGCCTAAATTTAAAAAAAATCATAAGTTTCCAAAAATTATTTTATTCCTTTTATCAAAGATTCTCTGTAATCCAAGGCAACCAACCAACAATACATTTCCATGCTGACGTTGAAATGGTAAAACCAAAACATGTACAATTATATCACACATATGTTAGCCATTAGGAAACTATTTTTATTGTTTACAAAGGAGTTCAAAAATGTAACATTTTGAGTGTGTGATTATTTTAAAAATAAATTGCGCACAGGAATAATACTTTGCATGGTAGTATTATGTATGGTAATAATTTAATGGCATCAATTAAAGTGTAATTGATTTCCCAGGAAAAATTCCTATTGTTTTAGGTTATTGTTAAAAATTAACCTGTCCATGATGACAAGGAAGAAACTGTACATTTCCACTACACGAAACAATTTTGATAATCGGTTTTGGGGATACGGTGTAATAAATTTATAGAATTTTTGCGCACTTCAAATGTAATTTTCCTCGTGCCGGCTCTTCCAGTACAAAGTATGGGGAGTAACATCTGCCATGAATGCTTGGCAACATTGGGGGTGTGCCGGCTCTGTGCCTGGGCCCGCTCACTGTTGATAGAGCGTGGTATGCATTCTGCTGGCACGTTTCTCAACTAGAATTTTGCCTTTTCCCTACATATCCCGAGTATTTTGAGCACTGTGTTGAAACTTCTGTTGAAACTCTAATCATCAAAGCATAGTATTGAAGAGTAAACTTGGCATAAAAAGCCTATGTTAAGTTATTGAGGTTTAAGTGCCCTGCATCCTGGGAAAAGTGTATTATAAAGTGTATTTTGTAACTACTCAGAGTATACTTGTAATATGAAAAAGTCATATAAAAACTGTTCCCATCAGTGAAAACATGACTTCAAACATAACATTCAATGTCATAACTAATGCGTGTTCTTATAACAAGTGAAGCCAAAAAAATTTATCAATAATCACGTAACAGGTGCTTTTAAGAATGTGTTTTTGTAGATCTTGTAAAGTGTCATATTTAAACATTTGTTAAAAAATTGTTTGAGGAAGTGTATTGTATTATTTAACTGCAAAAATGAAGTAAAATTCTTCTTCTTGAGGCAGTAGCAACTTAATAAACAAATGCTTTATCGCCAATCAAATACACTATAATTTTTTGTTATTTGGTCAACCACCCCCTTAGCATACTTTGCCTGTATTTACATGGCATAGACAAATATAATTTACAAGCAGATCTGAAGTTTTTAAATGTTTGGCCTCTAATAAAAATTATAGTGTGTCACCATTAAACTATATTTTTCAGTCTTCTAAAGGTTATGGTGAACTGAAAAATACTACTGTAAAATTCATGACTGTACCCATATCAACAGCTACTGTTGGTTGAAAGGGTCTTTGGTACTATGAACCTAATGACTCCACTGAGAAACAGGGTAGAGATAGTCCACTTGGTCACTGTATAAGGATTTCGATGGAAGGAGAAGAGATTCGAAGTGAAGAATTCTTATCCAGAATTCTGGAGCGTAATGCCACTAAAATACAAAGGAGAATATGTCTGCTTTGAATGTGGACTTAAACAATTATCAGATAGTTGCACTCCACAGGTATAAGATCTTATATATTATTTTATTTTGAACGTAAAATGTTTGTTGATGTGAATGTAGTTTCTACCTACTGGGGTGGTGATATTTTTACATCCATTCACCCTCACNCCCCCCCCCCCCCACGACACGGCTCTTCCTCTCCATCACCAAATTTTTTATAAACAGTGACAACTTATACTACACACCACTTCTGCCATGTATCTACTTCGTGGCATCCTTTCAGACACATGTTTCATTATGTTAAAAGTACCTATTCGTTAGCACAACAGATGTTTTTATTAAACAGATCCAACAACCAAAGATCACTTTGTTCGGTTTAAATAAAATAAGAAAACAAAATGCAATTTGGTTATTGGTTATTTAAGTGCTTACACATGGCAGCACAGCCTAGATGTCACTTGGTTTCATTTTATCAAAACATTGCGTGAGTTCCAAGCTTTCACATGGAGTCATATTTCAAAAATGGCATTCGGTTCCTGTTATATAAAAGCTATTTAATTTGAACTAAAATTAAATGTTTTAAGATATGAGCTTCAATTTGATAAATATATATGTCTCTTATATTTATGTTAGTAAAAATTAAATCTAAAATCAGACAAATATAATTTTGGACCAGACTTCAAGTTAAACTTGGAATACCCTGAGGGTCTCATTCCCTGCTATTCTCTCCAAGCATTGGTTATGTAGAACAATAGCCACCAATGGTAGAATTTAATGTGAGACAGAAAGATTTTATTCCTAAGATTTTAGAAGCAATTCTGTAATTTACATCACATATCTACTAGTAATTTTTCTTCTGAAAATAACTCTTGTAAATAACCACAATTGATTTTATAATTGGTATATCTCCTCGTGTGAAAATATCCTGTTGTTCATACTTTTCTACACTAAGATTAAAATACATTTTCTTGCCGATGTACTTCTAGTGTTGTAGAAGATTGGAAGCTTTTGTTGTAGCTTAATGACTGTTGTTGATTGGGTGCTGAAGAAAAGGTGTCGTGCAAAATATTTATAGTAGCAGAATCAAGGGACACCATTTGTGAAAAATTTGTTTAGTAATATTTATGTTAGATATTAGAACAGTTTGCTAGGTTCTGTAGCAGTTTTCATATAAGTGAGAAAATGATTATTCAGTGCTTGAAGTTGTGCTGTGTGCCAGTTTAGATATCTTCATTTTTCATGCGACTAATATAAACTTTGCTAGATTTAAACCGTGCAAAATAAATTTTGCTGGTACTTGTGGTCAGTCTGATATAGGTATGCTATTCATGGTAAAGGGAGCACTTTTGAAAGCCCTCTCATTTGGAAAAATAATCAATAAGTATTTTCTATTTTAGCCTTAGATGTTATCTTCCAGTTGTGGTGGATTATACACACTGTGTTTATTACTTAAATGGAAATATTTATTGAGAATGGAGGTTAAAGGAAATGGTTAAAAGGAAAAAGTAACTATGGCCTCAAAAGTGCTCACTTTACCGTGAACAGCCTATAACAATGAGTACTTGTTAAAGAAGGTTCAGCTATATTGGCCATTGTAGGGAAAGGATATGAATGCTTTTTACAAGGTAAATCCAAAGATAATCTAGCTTTTTTTGCTTTTTACAGGGAGAGAAGAACAATGGTTTTAATGTACTGTACCATAACATGAAATATGGTGCAGCAGCAACCAAAGAACTGGCTGAATTCCTAAGAGAAAGGTAAGGTACAACTGAGTATTGTCTATAGATGTAATTTCAAGCTTAAATGATTGCAACTTTTTAATAATGCAATGAATATTGTGATAATGGTTTCATTTGCAAGATTTTGAACTCTGGTTTAACAGGTGGTACTGTTCAGTTCCATACTTTTTACATTAAATATTTTTTGTTTACATAGGTGGCTAAACTAAATTATTGTTACTTTTTCTGTAAAATCTTATTTTGTTTGTTAGTCTGAAATACACTGAACTGCAAATGCAAACACAACAAATTTAGTTTGAAACTTATACTATTGTTATACTGAGTAGTTGTAATTTGACATACTGCCAATTAGTATACTATTATTTTTTACTTGACACAGAGATTTTTATTATTTTTGGGTACTCTTCTGTTATAAATAAATTGAAATGAAAACTTAAGGAGTCATATCTGATCCCATCTTGGATTTTTAACCTGTTCAGTCCCAGTGTTCCTGATTGAGGACATGTTGCACGTGAAGGATGGTCGGCGCTGTACACAAGGAATCAGTAGTCAATGTTTTGAGCAACTTCGTTCCTAGTAATCTGATTTGTTCAAGTTTCTGCACCTCTCATTTCTGAATGGTCAATGCTGATATCAATGAACACGCAGTACATTGCTCACTGGTTGTGAAAAGCATGCTCCATACAGGTACAGCGCCCATCATAATATTTAATGATTGCAACACTTGAGCTCTTAAATTAATTTGGGACTGAACAGGTTAAATTTTCTGCCATAGTTTTTGTTTAAAAAGGCATACTGAAATTTTCAGCAATAAAATGTGTAAAAAATAGTTGACCGGCCCTTTCTATATTGTTATATTTTCACTGTGACAAGGTGCCTAGCATCATGAAAAACCTGGAAAAGTAAGGGAATTCTGCATTTCTGGAAAAGTCAGGGAAATAAGGGAATTCATGTTAAGTTCAGGGAATATATGCAAATAGTTTAAATATGTATTTAATAAAAAAATTAACTTTGGAGTCTAGCACTTATAGGACTTCTGCTACATGCCAGCTTATGAATTGTACTATGTATTATTTGGGTTTATTCCATCTACATAGGAAAATTTAAAATCTTAAGGGCCAAATTTTGTACCTCTATGTGAAATTGTAACTATTTTTATACAATTTTTTTGGTTTTTTTTTATACAGCAAGCATTGACATACTGGAAAATGTGATTTTTGGCACCAATTTAAGATTTTTGTAAATAAAAGATTAGCTTGGATTTTAATTCAAACACTTTTAATAGTTCTTGGTGAATTGCTATATTCTATAATGTATTGTCTTTATATTGTGACTTTGTTTCTGGTCCTGAGATAGCTAGTATTCATTTCTTTAACATATTTTTTTTTTCACATATCATTTTTGTTCATCATTTTTATAGAGGTCTGCGAGTACTCTGAAATCGAGCTGGAGGCGAACAACCTGTTTGCAGCTCGAGCTTGGATTGATATATTTTTCAAGCTCAAAAAATGCACTCTTCTTTTCTAATGTCAGGTTATTCATTCTACAATCAATGAGACTGTGGTTTACTGTTAATGAAAGAAAAACAACGTATTGTTCAATAATGAAACCTAAATATTCAAAAGATAGATGTGTTCTGGTAAAAGGATTCCTCAGAAATCAGATGTGAACACTTGGTCACCAATCCACCTAAGATGCAACACCTGATAAGACAGTTTGTTGAATATTTGCTAAAAAATAAGACATTATTCATGTACGAAACAATATTTTAAAAGGTAGATATGTTATGGTTAAAATTATTTCTCAGAACTGCATGTATGAAGAGATTTCCATCAAAATTATCATAAAAACGGGGTAGCGAATGGGCCTATGATACAGTGCCAGATGAGACAGTTTGTTAGAAAAGTAAGACTTTATTCATAAGGATACTTGTTTTTTACAAGGCACAAAATCACAAAATTCTCACTGAATTGGTTTTAGTTTGAAATTGCGAAATAAGCAACGCATTACAAAAAGATGAATTGATTGTTTAAGATTCACATATGAAGTAGTAAAAATGTTGTTGGTTCAAGTGATCGATTGCAATAGTTTGTGCTGAATTGATCCTTCTTCGGAACGACATTTGATAGTATCGAATGGGATGTTAAAACTGAAATACTGTTTGTACAGGTTATAGGAAAATGTGTTAATTTAAATTTGATGTTAAAATTTTTCATACGGTAATATAAGTTACAAGAGAGTTTTTCTTTTCATAATGTTAATGTTGCAGTATCGAGTATTACAATACAAATATGTGTAACCTCAATAGCATCAGTGGAGAAAATGCAACTCTACAGTGGTGAATAGGTTGTTTTAACAAAATTAGCTTTTATGGCTGAAAATGTGAATAAGAACAGTTAAGTTATTTAGAGGAATATTTTTTATGTTGTTATAACCTACAAATGATGTACACGGAACTACATAAATAAATGTAACCAGTTTTTATAATTTAATAATTACAGGTTAAAAAACAGTTAAATCTGTGGGTTGATGCAAAATGTGGCACACACTAAAAATTTTTTACTTTTGTCATTTTCAGAATAGTTTTGTTTATAGTTGCATTTTTTAGATTAGATTTCTATTCTGTGTGGGAATCATGCTGGTGTTGCATGTCATTGCTTTTATTTTATACTGTTACAATTTTTCAAAAGTCAGTGGACTAAACCAGGTTTGTTAAGGGATGGTGGTTTTAACTAAATAAAGGAGTTAATTATAATTTTCCTAATTTATTTACAATAATTACAAATAAAATACTCTTGTCTCAATATTCCACAATAAATTGACATCCATTACTACTTACAATTAATAAATTCCATTGTTACAATTTACCATTACATCAAAGAAATTAAAGTAATTAACAAAAAATCAGGCCCAATAAACAGTGTTTCAAAATCTATTCAATTACTTTATAAATTATATGTCCATATTTGACAGTTCCAATAACTACAATAAAATCCGTATCGCAAGTTAATTCAGTTCCACCTCAGTTTGGCCCAGGTTCCACCAGTCCGCAATGTTCTAGAGTTCTCTGAATGCCCTCATGCATAGTAACCTTCACTTGTCAGGTTTCACGCCCTCTTGTCCGTTCGTACCACAAACACCTCGTCTGCCGTCATCTCGAAATCCGCCCTTTTGTCATCCGTCCTCTTCACCGATGTTCCTTGCTGCACTCGACTTTATCCAGTTACCACACTCGACTAGAAGGATTCTACCAAGACTGCCAACCCTTGGGCCGCTGCTATATTTACAGGGTCGTAGGTCATAGTCCAGAAGTTTCTCCAAATGCAGTGTTGCGCCGAGGGTCCTAGTTCCCAGAATATTCTTGCACATCCTCTGAAGTTGTCGGCTTCTCGAGCAGGGAAGGAGGGACTGTGACGCCAGTCAGGCCAGCTGCCAATCATTCTCGGCCATCCGGCGACGGGACCGAGCGGGTCTGCCCTAGTGGCAGGGTAGGACCGAGGTGGGTCACCCCCCACAGAGCTGAGTCCCCACATAGTGCTTGCGCCCCATGTGGCAGTAGGCATGCAACATTGCCTGTTCATCCAGAATAGACTCTCCAACATTTGGACCTTCGTACAGCGCCAGTCGGTTGATGTAGACAACCTTAGGCTTCGCCCGAGAGACCTGTCGACAAATACGGTAGACGACATAATTTATCTGTTTAAGGATCCTGTACGGGCCTTCCCAACATTTCTGTAGCTTCGGGCAACATATCTTCTGCCTCTCCGGTTGTACACCCACACCAGCTGACCTTGAAAAACTTCTTCAGGCATTCTCCGGTCATATTGTGTTTTCATTTTGTCACTGTTAATTTTAAGGTGATGTGCAAGCTCGTGGATGTCAACTAACCTCTGTTTTAGTTTTCTGAAATATTCTGGGGTGGCTGCTGCTTCTTTCACTGGACGTTTGAATAGCAGGTCACCAGGGAGACATAGCTCTCTCCTAAACAATATCTTTGAGGGTGTTACACTTGTTGACTTGTGAACTGCTGAACGATATGCCAGGAGAAATAAGGGTACCTTGAAGTCGCAATCCTTCTGGTTGTCTTCCATGAAGATTGCCAGATACTGTTGCAGGGTATGATTTAGCTTATCGAGCATCCCATCCGACTGAGGGTGTAATGCTGTAATACGAGTTTTCTTCATTCCTAAAATTCTCGCTGTCTCTTGAAAAAGAGCAGCTTCAAAATTTCAATTTCGTCCTTGATCAGAATGATGCTCGAGTGGCACTCCAAACCTGGACAAACATGTTCTGTAAGTGCATCTGCTACATTGCCAGCCTCTTGGTTTGGAACGGGTATAACCTCAGGACACTTTGTGAAGTAGTCTTGCGCTACCAGAAGGTACCAATTCCCCCTCTCAATGACTGCTAATGGTCCTAGAATGTCCACCGCCATCTCTCAAATGGGACCCCAACATTGTATTTCTGAAGGGGACCTCGTCCCTTAATCCTTGGACCCTTCCTCGCGGTACAGGCATCGTACAGACGGCACCACTTCTCAACATCCTTCTGACAATGCAGCCAATAGAATCTCAGTTGTACTCTGTCGAGGGTCTTATTCACACCGAAGTGACCACCTGCTATGGTGTTATGCATTTCTCATAGTGCTTCTGGGATTCGGCACTCTGGTAGGACATATTGTAAGCGACCTTGTTTCCCATCATTATATTCCCAGTTCCTGTAAAGCACACCATTCTCCAGTACAAAGGAATTCCACTGTGCCCAATATGCTGTGACTGTTGGGCCTATGCTGGATATCTCCTCCCATCTTGGTAGTCATCCAGCGTCTTTCCACTCCAATATTGGATGTACGGTGGAGTCAGTTAACTGATCATTTATAATATCCTTATTGTCCTATATAGGTTACCCATCACAAGATACAAAGCCTTGAATTCTTGTTCTGTTTGTCTTCCATGATACATCGCCATTTTCCTTCTGGCATTCACAATGAAGACAGAATAATTTGCAGGGTCACCTGGAAAGTTCATCCACATTGCTGTGAAGACGTCCTGACCTGTGATATATTTCAAAGTCATATTCTTGCAGGTGCTGTATCCACCGGGCTATATGACCTACGTGGTTCTTGAAACTTAGTAGCCAATGTAATGAAGCATGATCAGTTCTTAGGATGAAGTGTCTGCCATAAAGGTATAGGTGAAAGTGTGCAATTGCCTTCACCACGGCCAGGAGCTCTCTGCGTGTCATGTAGTAATTCCTCTCAGGCTTGTGTAGCACCTTACTGAAGTATTCCAGTGGCCTCTCATTGCCAGACTAGATCTGAGATAACACAGTCCCGATGCCTGCATCACTAGCATCAGTATCCAGAATAAATTCACCCTCTCTAATCGAGAAGCCCAGCACTATGCGAGATATCAGAATTTCCTTTAGTTTATTAAAAGCGACTTCGTACTTGGGAGTCTAATAAAATTTTCTTTTTACCGCAGTCAATTCATGCAGGGGTTTGACGATTGTGGCGAACCTGGGCACAAATTAACAGTAGTAAGCACGTAAGCCCAGGAAACTTAGCACTTCAGTTTTATCAGTTGGTAGAGGCCAATCTCTTATTGCTCTGATTGTCTCAGGGTCTGTTTCAATCCCATGGGCCAACACAACACGGCCAAGAAATTAATTTTCTTTTGGAAATTGTGGCATTTCGTAGGAACTAATTTCAGGTTGGCTGCAGCCACTTTCTTTAACACAGAATCTAGACATGTCAGGTGCTCTTAAAATGTTTTTCCTGTCACCACAATATTGTCTAGGTACACCTGGAAAATATCCAAGGGCAGGATTTTATCCATCAGTCTTTCAAATTGGCAGGGGCATTGCATAACCCAAAGGGCATAACCTTGAATTTATAGGTTCCTTCCCTTTGACACAAAAAGCAGTATTTTCTTTGTCTTTTACGGCCACCTTGCATTGCCAATACCCGCTCATGTCCAATTGCCACATTTCTTGGCTGGTTCGATTATGTCCAACTGCCTGACAAATCATCTGCCTGGAAAAACAATTTCGCTAGAAGCAGGGAGCACAGTCGACTGATTACATACTACTGGACAGCTCATTGGGGACGATAAATCTCATCGTGTTGACACTTGGCTCTTAGGTGCCATGGCTCTCCACATGACCAATATTTAGGCAGTTTGAATGGGGGATGGGGAATCTCCAAAGTGCGGACCTTGGAAGCGATGTTCCTCATGGTTATCTGCATTTCTTTCAGAGTACTTTTGATGCTGTTGTCGTCCTCTTCATTCAGCATCACTGCCCACACTGGACGTCGGGGCACTGATGCCTGCCTTCCAGTGCTTGGTCCAAGGCATCCTGCATGGTATGAGGGGCAACTAAATGTACAGCTTGCCGCACCTCAGTGTCAGCAATAGTGTCGACGAAGGAGCAGACTGCGATAATATCTTGTACCTCCTCATAGCACCCCTCCAGAGACAGGTGTGACAGCCTCACGATGTCCTGCCGCAGCTCTTGCCGTAGCTCCTGCAGTTGTTACCCTGGTCGCTGGATGCGGCTTTGCAGTTAGGCATTGTGTTCGTGTCGCAGGTATCGCTCACCGAGTCGCAGCTCCAAAACTGACACCAATGTGAAGTATTCCAGTCAATTTTGTTTGGCAGCGACTGCCGTATGCTCAGTGCAGGTCCCCTCAGTACAGCAACCAGGTAGTACGCCCGTTGCCCTTCAGTCCAGCCATTCAGGCTGGCAACAATCTCAAACTGGTGTCTGTGTTCGTGCCAAGGTGTCTGTCCATTGTTGGGTGTGAGCTTTATTATGATGCCTTTACTCACCCCTGGCTGAGGCATACCAACATGGCAGAACTATTGCGCCTCTCCTACGATAGCTGTATTGGTGGCGACCACTACTTTCTCCTCATTGCTCAAACTCGTCGGCTCGGTGACAGTCAATCTGGGCTCCTCCTCCGCCGCTGTATGCCATCTTACCTGTTGCTGTAATAATTCTTGCCGTTCCTTCTTGAGGGTGCTTACCTCCTGGTCCACCTTACACTCGATACTGTCCATTCTCTCCCACTGTCAATTTTATTGTCCACAGAGTCTATTTTATTATTTACTAACTCAGTAATACCTTCCATCTGCCTGTCCACATTGTCTATTTTGCTGGCCACATTTTCATTTACTCTCTATTTTTCTTTCCACATTTTTGTTTAATACTGTCTATTTTTCTATCCAAATGTTTGTTCACACTATTTTTTGTCTACCAGTTTACTAACACTACTAACAGATTCACTAACACTATCTATTTTACTCTTTACATTTTCATTTACACTATCTGTTTTACTATTTACGTTCTCATTTACATTATCTACAACACTATTTATTCCGTTAGTTACATTACTTATTTGGCTACTCAGTGCTTCGATCAAGGCACAAAGTGCTTCCATGTCGGCCTACATGTTCCTTGTTAGAATTCACAGATTTCTTAATAATTCCCTGGCCTATTAATATAACTATTATGTTTTAAATTTATCCTACGAGTTAATATCCTATTGTAATACTAATTACAATTATTTTATTTTTATAAAATGCTTCCATCCTACTTCTGATGCCAGTTTTACAATTTCTCAAAAGTCAGTGGGCTAAACCAGGTTTGTTCAGGGATAGAGGTCTTAATTAAATAAAAGATTTAATTATAATTTTCCTAATTTATTTACAATAATTAAAAAGAAAATACTCTTGTCTCAATATTCCACAATAAATTGATATCTCTTGCTATTTACAATTAATAAATTCAATCAATACAGTTTACAATTGCATCAAAGAAATTAATGTAATTAACAAAAATCAGTCTCAGTAAACAGTGTATTAAAACCTATTGAATTACTTTATAAATTATATGTCCATATTTGACAGTTCCAGTATTTATAATAAAATCAGTATCACAAGTTCATTCAGTCCCACCTCAGTTTAGTCCAGGTCCCACAAGTCCGCAATATTATAGAGCTCTCAGAGTACCTTCATGCACAATAGCCTTTACTCATTGTGTTTTACGCCCTCTTGTCCGTTCACACCACAAACACCTCGCCCGCCGTCATCTCGCTATCTCCTGTCATCTTCACTGATGTCCCTCGCTGCACTCAACTTCGTCCGGTTACTGTACTTTGCCAGAAGGCTTCTACCAAGACTGCAGACCCCTGGGCCACTGCTGTATTTATAGCGTCGTAGGTCATCGCCCAGAAATTTCTCCAAATGCCGCATTGCACCAAGTTTCCTAGTTCCCAGAATATTCTTATGCATCCTCTGAAGTCATCGGCTTCTCCAGCAGGGGGTAGTAGGGGCTGTGACACCAGCCAGATCAAATGTCAATCATTCCCGACTGCCTGGCGACGGGACCGAGCGGGTCTGCCTAGGGGGAGAGGAGGGTCAAGGTGGGTCACCCCCCACAGAGCCGAGTCCGCACATAGTACTTGCACCCCGTGCGACAGTAAGCACGTAACAATACAGTCATGTCAACTGTCTCTCTTTATATATACACACACATTTACTCTATACAGAGCCTGATAAGTATTTTTTTGAAGTGGCAAATTTCAGTTATTAAAATAACTTTTTTACATAAAATCAAGCACTTTAATTTAATATTTTGCTGAACGGAAATTAATTGGACACTAACTTTATTGTTTGTGATACTTATTACATTTTAAATATAACAGAAGTACTTAATGACATTTTAGAAAAAGTAATGAAAAAACATTGAAATTACTTTATTAAAAATGAAGAAAACATGGAAACAGTTTCACATGAAACAGGTGTGTGTGTGTGTATTTATTCACAAACAAAACAATATTTTAAAAGGTAGGCTTGTTCTGTTAAAATTATTCTTTAGAATTGCAGATATGAATACAGATTACCTTCAAAATGCTAATATTATCTTTATTATAAAAATGATTTTTCTTGTCTGCAATAAAAGAGCTCGAGCTCGAAGTACAGGAACTTTTCAGTAGGCTCACTCGGGCTCAACTTGAACTGAAAAGTCCAGGATCGCAGACTTCCTACTTTTTTATAGTAGTATTGTTACATGCTGCTGCTCTGCATCACTTCCTTACCCCATCCTCCATGGGCATATGAGGCCATGCTTCAAGGGTGTGTGGCCATACCACTGGTAACCAGAGAAGTGCACCAAGGATTACAAAAGATGCCGCAGCGCCACTTAAACACATGCTGCTGCTATAATAAGAGTATCAGAACTCGTGCCGCCTCCTGTCCTTGGGCAAAAATTAAATTACTTGGGTTATTGTTCCAAGACTGTTCTGGTCATTGCCTTTGCCCTCCCTCAGTGCAACTCAGGTGCAGGGAACTATCTGGATCAGGCCAGCTTGTCTATAAAAGCCACAATGGGCCTCTGAGTAGACAGTCTGGAATATGGAGCCTTGTGCGGCCTTAAGTGCTAGGTTCTGGATTGGGCCAGCTGGTCTGTAAAAGCCACGATGGGCCTCCAAGTAGACAGTCTGGAGTATGGGGCCTTGTACGACCTTAAGTGCTAGATATGCAGTTCAGCGAAGTGACGATTGGCGGCGACAGTTACCAGCAAGAGTGAAGTGTGTGGACTGCGAGCATCAGTATGGTAGTGAGTGAGACTGATGGGTGGGACTGTTGAACTGGATGTGGTAGAGAGAGACATTTAGAATAATGACAGTAGACAGTTGGATTGAATATGTGTAAATAATGTATGAATTAAGTGACCGTATCCAATATGACAGTGATAAGGACTTTAATTAGAATTGAGATTGACATTAAAAATTATGCACACTGATATTAACAAGTTTTAATAGTAGAAATAGCTAGTTTATTGTTGTAAATTAGACCATTTGTATTTTGAAAGCATTATAAAAAGATTAAAAATTATCTGTCATTTTATTTTTACTAAGACCTCCATCCCACACAAACTTGGTTATGCCCCCTGGTAACTTTTAATAGTATTTTATAAGTATTAGTATTGCACAGAAGGGTTGCAAAGAAAGGTTATATAGGAGCTACCCAAAAAAGGGTAATTATTGAGGAAATAATGTAACAGTAATTTCTAATTTTTGCCTTGTATTTTGATTAGGGGAAAGTAACAGTAAAGGTATCTGGAAAAGTCAGGTAAATGTCAGGGAATTGGTTTTAAGGATTGTTACTCTAGTATTCCTCTGCTCTCTCTACCACTCATTTTCCAGGGCTGATCCCGTCGACCAGTCAGTCAGGATCAGAGCATCTTCCATTCCAATTTAGTGAGGGAGGTCGCAGGAAGGGGATACAGTGGTTCCACCTTGGGATAATGAGAGGCTAGCTCCGCCCTTGCAAAGTTGTTGCCCAGGGGTAATGTGGGATGAAACGTGGCTTGCGCACTTTGCTGAATAATCAACTGCCTCACCTGTGCGCACTGCCCCTGTTCCTCCAGTTAATGCTTGCCGCCAGTCCACGTGTACCTCCTCCTTGCTGACTAACTAGATACGAGCTTGACGAAACTCCTGCCGAGCTCTTCAGGATTATCAATAGCATTCTGACTTAGTGAGGGAAGGGGTTTTTTCTGCTAGAAATAACTGTTACTGAGGGTGCTGTGAAACTAACCTGTTTATTCAATGGACATGCCTAGCCACCGCTACGATGGTACAATTGCTCTTGCCCCCAATATCCAGGAAACACCTGCTGTCCTATCCTTAAAACTGTGTGAACAACGTGCTCGTTACTTCAACTCACGCCTATCTGCTGCTCCAGACTGTACTGAGGAGCTCACTACTGTGCCTTCCTTCTCCCGGATGTACTGATGAGAAGACCTTCCCAGATGAATTGAGAGACACTCCTTGACCCTGGCAGGCTGCCCCGCTTATATTAGCCTGCCATGACCATGGAATCAGTCCCTAGCCAATCAAATGGCTGACAAGATAATGCCAACACTCGCACCACAGCCTTGTCATGGTCACTTCCCTGGGTCAGTTACATGTGACTCCCATCTGTTTACTGGTGCATGTTGTGCTTGGAGTGCCCCTTGGATGCCAAGGTGGGAGAGGCAGGGTTATGTTGACCACTTATTGGCATATTCCTGTATGCACCTAGCCCATATCACAACCTCCCCCTATGCTTTAAATGGGCAATGGCCTGCCGCTGCAAGCCCCTCTTCTTATTTGATCTACCTCTTGCTGGGATGATTCCCCAACGCTCCTCCAACAACTTCCACCTTGCCATCAACAAGTGGGAAACAGTCTGAAATGGGATGAAATGAAATGAGACTCACTATTGAGGTCGCCTACTGCAACATCTAAAACAGAGTAAAACTTTAAATAAATGTGGATTATCCATGAAGCTAAACCAAACTAAAAATTAACCAAAACTGACGTTACTCTCTTTCCATTCGAAGGTGGCAGTAGAGATAAACACTGCCAAGGTCTAAGTTACAGCTATTGACCGGCTATTTGGCTTACAGTAAGGTTGTGGCAGAAAATAGTTCCGTCGATATTTTGTAATTTTTAAGTACAAATATAGTAATTTAAACATGTAGTTGCTTTCTATAATGCTCCACAATATTATAATACCATTTTATTGTTCAAGAGTATATGTGCTTGCAGATTGGAAATAATTGTATATGGGTGTTATTTAGACGAAACGTGGCTAAACGAAATACACTCCATCTCTAAAGTGTGAGTTGACAATACAGTAAAAAATAAAAGAAAGACTTTTCTGGATGGTCTTTCATCAGGACTGAAAAATCCTCAGTGGAAAGGCAAAATATTAATAATACTGGACATTGGATGTGACATAGGGTTTGTTGATGGTGGACTTCTGTCATTTATGTCAAAAACCTTTAACGACTACCACGAAGAAATGACAAGTAAAGTGTTTAAGTGGTTTGAAAAAATATTCCCTTCATTAGATGAAAATGCAGTTATTGTCATGGACTATGCCTCTTATCATAACGCAAAACTATAAAAAATTCCCACAAAAAGTAGTAGGAAAAGTGACATTAATAACTGGTTATGAAACAAATTATCAACTTTGACAGTGACATGATAAAAGCACAGCTGATGGTAAAAGTGAACCAATGCAAGCATTTGTACAACAAATACATTTTTGATGAAATGGTGGCCAAGTCGGGGCTTGTTGTTTGTTGATTATCTCCTTATCACTGTGAACTGAATCCCATTGAATTAGTGCGGAGTCAGGTGAGGTGTACCTCGCATGAAGTAATAGTTAATTTAAAGTGGCAGAAAGAAAGGAATTATTACCGACCATTATTAGTAACATAACCACAGAGAAGTGGCGGGAATACATCAGACACGTACAGGATATAGAAAGCCAAATGTTTACCCTAGACAACATTCAAGATGACCTTCAAGGCAATTTAATTGTAAATGTGGAAGACAGTTCTTCAGATAACAGCAACTTGGACGGTATTGAGCCATTTTCAGACATAGATGTAGAGGTAAGTATCTCAACCTTGGTTTTCAGCGTTCTTCTGTAATGCTTTGTTGACGAATTATTGTTAATTATGAAGTATTTATATTATTAGGATTTGTAACTATTTGTGTAATTTATTATTATTGTTGTGCTCTCTTCTTCCATAGCATGTTAAACATTGCTTTTATCATGTGAACGAGAAGGGGGCATGATTTTGTCAGCTGGTTGATAATGACACAAGTTGGGGCTGGCAACAACCAATACCGTCCAAGCACGCGAACAGGCAGAGTAATACAAACTGCCACCTTGGAATGGATTGAGAGTAGCTAAGGTTAGTTAAGACACATGTTTGTGGGCGGGGTGACACACATGGTTAGTGACGTGACTGTGCCTTTGACATGTAAACACAAAACCTTGTAAAAAAAAATTACAATAAACAAATCCTTGATACATGGACAAATATTTGCAGAAACATTACTTGAAACACATTCTTTAACATCATAAAATTACAGGTTTATAACATTCCTTCTTTTTCCTGTGCCCATATAGTGCTCATACAACTCAGGTCACATCCATGACCTACCTCAACAAAGTCGCTGACATACTTCACCACTGTTTTGCATCAGCTGCATGGCCATGGGGAGTCATAACATTCTCCCCCCTGTCTGCTCTCTCTGACCATGCTCTTTTGGGTATTGGGCATACGCCAATTCATCTCCTACTCACTGCATTAACACACAGGGCTGGCTCGGGGACACCTTATCACCCGGCACTTCCGGCAACAACAGCACACTAATTATACAAATTCAACATAGCACAGAATAGTTCAAGTTACACTGAAGAGCCAAAATATCTGGTATATGCGTGCGTATGCAAATAACAGAGGTATGGTACCAATCAGAGTAACGTGATGTGGTCGGCAGCTAGATCGGTTACTGCTGCTACAATGGCAGGTTATCAAGATTTAAGTGAGTTTGAATGTGGTGTTATAGTCTGCGCATGAGAGATGGGACATAGCATCTCCGAGGTAGCGATAACATTTGGATGTTCGCGTACGACCATTTCACGAGTGTACCGTGAATATTGGGAATCCGGTAAAACATCACATCTTCGACATCGCTGCAGCTGGAAAAATATAGTTAAAGAATGGGACAAATGATGACTGACGAGAATCATTAAACGTGACAGACGTGCAACCCTTTCTAAAATTGGCGCAGATTGGATTTGTGGACTGCCCTGCAGGATTCATGGTTTGAATTGCCTACTGCATACCTTCAGACATTCGTAGAGTCCATGCCACGTCATCTTGTGGCACTTCTGCGGGCTGAGGGGAGGGGGGTACACAATATTAGGCAGGTGTACCAGTTTTTTTGACTCTTCAGTGTATATATTGTACATCCTAAGAAAAGCTACAAAAAATACTTATACAATCAAAGATTTTGGAGAATCCTTTTAAAAGAAAATAGGCTTTATTGAATTAAAGCAAGTGTGCATAGCTACTGGTGGTGATATCTGTAAAACATTCAGTTTGTCAGGATTTACCACAGATCTGGGGCACATATAACCATAAAACTTAATAGTATGGAGATAGCATGGTAAAAATTAACATATAGGATATGTCCATTTTAATTTTAACAAAAATCCCCATGAATATGTACATTTAAATGTGAAAAAGGAGCAGCTAATAAAAAATATTTTATTTACATCAACAAAATATTAACATAGAAGAATTTGCTTTAATTGGTTACATATACATTTACCTCTTCAAAAGAAAGCATTATTTACTTTTTAAGTATGATAAAACACACATCAAAAAGAGCATTACCTGTATAAAAGCCTTTTTTGGTCATTATCTGAATAATTCAATTATCCAGGTTTTTTAATACAAATTTGCTTATTGGTGTTTTCTCTGGAATCAGGAGTTTACTGTAGTTATAATTTGCTGCTTTCTTTACTGTGAGTATTGCGGTCCATGCTTACATTGAAATGTGAGCAGTTATGGACAGTGATTTTTTTAAAATGTTTATTTCAAGAGTGCTGACTTTATCGTGAACCATCCTTAGTCAAGTTTTAATGACCACCAGCTACTATTAGGGGGCTTCCCTAGTTAGCTATGAATTCCTCTGCTGCTTGGAGCCAAAAGTTATCAGCAACAACGAAGCATGTTCGCTCACAGTTATCAGACCGGTGAGTGAGTTGGGAGGGGTGAAGCTGGCGCTGGCATTGTATTTACAGCGGTGAGAGGTACATACACATCATCATGCAAGCCTCGGTGGCCCGCACCTGTACACACTAAGCGATTGTAGCACATGCAGTGTATCTTTATGAAATGAGTCTCTAGTATTGATTTTAGTAAATTTAAGTTCATTTAGTTTGATGCAGAGTCTCTGATTGTCCCTATTGCAAACCAAGTATTGTAGTTAAAAAGATAGGATTTCCATCTTAAACTGGGTGAAAAAATGCTCAGTAAAAGTGTCAAATAGTATTACAGTTTCCACACAAAACCGATGGTTTGGATTATTTTAACATGTGAGCCATCCATAATAATTTTACAGGCCCTAAGAGTGGCACAACCATTGGAGAAAAAAAAATCGCTCTTCTTGTTAATTGAGCAAACTGCAACTGTTCATCCGTTTTAGGTACAAAACATTGTTTCATTTATACGTGAAGATTCACGAGGAGTTACAGCCACTCACAAGGCGTATTCCTTACATCATTTGGAGCAAATTATGTCATATAAATGTGAGTCATATTCCCAATATTTACAGAGTAATTCAACAATCAGCATATCCACCCTGCAGTGGAAAGGAGGTTTCAACACTGTTTCAGCATCAATGTGTGGTGTGGTGCCCTACACGATCAGCAGAATGGGCCTTTCATTTTCCCGGGACGCTTGACTTGTTTGTTGTATTTGCAATTTTTGAAAGAAGAACTGCCGCTGTTACTTGAGGATATTCCGTTAGCAGCGAGATGTCGTATGATCTTCCAGTATGTGCCCCTCCTCACCTCCACCATGCTATGGTTGAACACTTAAATGTGCATTTCCCTGAGAAATGGATAGGAAGATGTTATTTTCACCCCTGGCCTCCTCGATCGCCAGATCTATCCCCACTAGATTATTGTGTATGGGTATGGATGAAGGATATTGCTTACCAAAGGACTGGAGAAACTATGTGCACGTTTAATGCATGCTGCTACAGAAATCAAAGATAACCGTGTGCAGCTATGTAGAGCAACACATGCAGTTCATAAGCGTGCTGCCAAGTGTGTGGAAGTAAACGGAAACATTTTTGAATATATTTTGTAAGCTTGTTAGATGCAATTGAGATGCTCAACTGTAAACAATAAGGTCTGATAATACATCCCTGTATTTACTTCTGTAAGGGTTATAATTTATTCATCATTTTTCGAATGTTTCGAATTACTCTGTAAGTATTGGTAATAGAACCCACATTTATATGACATATTTTGCTTCAAATGATGTAAGGAATAGGCCCAAAGAATGGCGGTAACTGCTCGTGAATCATCCTTTATATTCATGAGCGATGTTGTTTGGTCGTGTTTGAGATGAGTGATGCATTTTAAAAAATAGCCAATTTCTTCTTAGAACACCTCATATTCAGTTGCTGTTAATTTGGGTAGTTCATAATTCAGTTGCTCTTAATTTGGGTAGTTCATAATTCAGTTGCTGTTAATTTGGGTAATGCATAATTCAGTTGCTGTTATTTTAGGTAGTGTAGTGCATATTTACTTCTAGCAAAATCCCCAACTGCTGTTGTTAATGAGATAACTTTATTTTTCCCCACATGTCAGACCTTGCAATCGGTTTGAATGTTCTCTTATTCGTTGTTTCCTTTTAAATTAATATTCAATCTTCTTCTTTCGCAGTTGGGAGTTAACAGTGAATACGAAATAGAGTGTCTATGTCAGATGTGCAGTTACCGATGTCAAAACCACATGTTTTTAATAAATTAGCACACTGCTCACACTTAAAGTTTGGTAAATATAAGTGAACTTCCTCTTACCAAATATTTTTGCAGCTGAAATATTTATTCAAGTTACGCTAAACAATTTTAATATGAAAGTACAAATTTGTTGGAAATCTAAATGCAAATAAACGTCCACCTCTCTGGTGAACACATGATTCTGGCATTTCTAAAGATGATTCAGGAGCCAATGGGGCCATGCGCAGAAGACAAAAGAACAATTTCTCCATATTTATTGTATGGTTGGGAACTGCTTACATACTGAATGTATTAGTTGTAACACATTGATAAATATGTAACATTTTTTTTGGTGATGTTCTTCATGATGTCTGTTAAAAGCTGAAACTAATAGAGAGAGTATTCTGCAAGATTTATATCACTTATAAAATAAAATATAAGATAAAATGGTATAATTTCTTGTATTGTAAAACCTGAGAAATTTATTAAAATGCAGTAACAATTTATTAGTTTTGTTAAAGTCTTACATGCATACTTTGTATATAATAAACATATATAAGTATGTATACATTTAGACCCTACTTATTACAGGATAATTTATAAAGCCCCTATCCATTTGTGGTAAATTGCTAATATATCTTGATTTTGTTTTAGGTATTGGAAATGTTAACCATTGAAGATAGGATAGCAGTGGTCCGTGCTCGTCTGAAAGGACTAACGTACAATGCAGTGAGAGCTGATTTCACCCAAAGATTTAGGAAACCCGGCCCCACAAATGTGACCATTCACCATCTTGTCAACAAATCCAATCACATAGGGGGTGTTAAGGACGAAGAGCATTAAGGCAGGCCATCGGTACCTGAAGACACCGTACAACAGATTCAGGAAGCCCCTGTGCATCGACTCTGCGTCTCTGTCGTAAGCTTGATGTTCCACAGTCCACTGTGCAATTTAATTTGTTGACAAGATGGCGAATGGTCACATTTGTGGGGTCTAAATCTTCGTGTGAAATCAGTTTTCACTGCATTGTACGTTAGTCCTCTCAGACAAGCACGGACCACGGCTATCCTCTCTTCAATGGTGAACATTTCTAATACCTAAAACAAAAACAAGATGTATTAGCGATTTCCCACAAATGGATAGGGAATTTATAATCACTCTTTTTAATGGGTATAAATGTAATGTCTTAAAAATGGCATTTTACCAGTTATTATTAACAGGCTTATTTTTTGTGATTGTCACACATAATATTTAATTAGTTACTGTTTTCTTGTATGCTACAACTACCCTTTTAATGATTTTATTTAATATTCATTTAAATGACAAGAATGTTTTTCAGTCAGAATTTTTATTTATAATTATAATTGTATTATGGAGTCTTTCTTAAATAATGAAAAGACATTTGTAAGCAGAGGCCACGGGTCCAAGCACAGTTTGTTATTGGATATCATGATAATGCAAGGCGTGATTTTAATGCTTCGTATAGCTCTCTCATGATTCATGCTAATTTTAAAAATTACAATTGAGTGTGTAAGTTGAAGGAGCTTTATGCCATATTGTTTCCATCAGGTAGGACTCTGATCCTGTGAGTTTTGGCCTCGTAGGCTTTTAATTGATTTTTATTTTTCAGGGTACAATAATTACATGCAGACTGCCCGATATAGGTGAATACATGCAGCATTACGTGATAAGACTACTGCCTTTTTTTCGAGGTAATGACCGGCTAAGGGTTCATGGATACCTGATTTCACAGTTAAAACGATGGGGGTTAAAAAATGTTTACTTTAAGCCTACAAACTGTACACGTATGTTATGTAAACAAATAATATAGTCATACAAGAATTCAATTTTTTGGCAGCCATTGTGTGGCAAAGTCATAAATTATATTAACATCATCACATACACAAAATTTTGTATCAGCTGATGCGTGAACGATTGTAATCAAATTTCATGTTGGCTATTTTGACAGCCTACATTAGCACAACAGATATCGTAGAAATATGTGATCAGGAAGATAGTAGATAAAATGTCTATGTATTTTATTTTATATTGTCACAAAATAGCTATCATTAATGTAAGAAATTAAACTTCGTTCTAGAATAATGTGTAGGTGTTTAAATAAAATAGCACACTGTGTGCAATAGTTTAGCTTTGTATTTTTCAAATATTTCTACATTAATTTGACGTAATATATTTCAAACCCAAATTGTTTTGAGGCCACTTGAGATGAAAAATTTACTTTTAAAAGGACGCCCTAGATACACTTATACGATACAGCAACAAAATAAGCGACTCTGCTGCCATCTGTCAGCCAGTGCGCGCGGCTCACTTTGGAAACCACACCCCCATGAAATGACATTTTTTTCATGTGTAAAGTGCAAGTATGCAAACAAATTATCCTCAGAGTTTTAAATTTTCGGTGAACTCTATAAATATTTTAACGTAATATATTTCCGTGTGAAGTGATTCTGCTTGCTAATGATTTGGATTCTGCCTTTAATTGTCAAGCCTTTCTAAGGCGAGCTCGCCATGTTTTTTTTTGTGTTGACTCCCCTCCCACTTCAGCAACAAAACAAAAATAAATATTATTTATTCACTAAAATCTTTTGTGACGTGTTGTTTGCTTAGGAGTCATTCTTGCAGCAAATAATATTTATGTTAATGTGATATTTTGTCATCCAGTCGTACTCGGTGCCACGGTTAATTTATAAATAGCCTCTACATGTACGAACGATTGTAAACGACAATCTCGTCTTTTGACGAGCAGACGCCAGTTTTAATTGTGAAATACTTTCATTATTATGAATGAAAATGTACAATCTGACAATTTCCCTGAATTTCTAGTACTTCCAAGTTTCACACATATTCACTGTTAAAAATGTGTGTAAATATAATACCTGAACAATTTTAATATTAAAATTAATCAGTACCGCAACACTCGACTGCAGCCAGGTAATTAACAGTATGCACGTGGGTTATTAATACCAGCAGCGTGCGACTGGCGGCAGCTGTTCAATATTTGACTTTGAACTGGTGGCTCCATGGTTAAGCCGCCCCCGGTAAATCGGGAGTTGACTGTATGTTATTTGGAACAAACTGGTAACATCTTACGTTGCACATGACAATCGCGAATAAAAACATGTTACAAATGAACAAACTCTTGTTGTATTAGGATGTATAAATTAAATTTATGTTATAATTACAAACATATTTTATTGTAAGTGTGTTTCTAACCTCCTCCTCACACTAATCCTTTGTGTTAGACACACTGTTCATAAGTACAGAACATATATCATATGACAAAAAACAGCATAACAACTTTATAGCACTCTAAAAAAAATATTATTCACTCAAACAAAGCTCACAACCTATTTTTATTTTTCCTTAAAATAGTGAACCTATGTATAGTTTGCTGTGATATATCTCTTGGAGTTCTTCTTTGAGGTAGATTGTTAAGCATTGACAATGTATTCTAGTTCCCATATGGCTAGTTTCCTAGCATATCTGAAATCAGTAATTTCTAGTAAAAGGTAGCTGAAAATTTTTTTCGTAGTTTAGGGACCATTTGGTTCAAGTATTCTAGTTTAGAGAGCATTTGGTTCCAGTATTCATAATTAATTTAATGAATTACATCGCATATCATGCCTTTCCATGACCACACAACAAAATTACAGAACTCCCATTTGTAAATGTGCAGAAACCCTTGCACTTGGTACATATATATCCATCGTCTTTTATTTTCTGGACTCCCTTTTTCATTTCTATAAATTTGATCCTTCTGCTAGCAGTTGCTTCCATTGATGACAACAGTTCGTTACCAATGAGTCAGTTCGGTGATACTACAAGGAAATGAAAATTTTCATCCCCAAGTAGGCCACATTGCTGTACAAAAAAGTTGTTTTCTTCTGCTAATTACAATACAGCAACTTTCTCTTTTTCTATTCCTAAATATATATTTGAATTCCCTTTAAATACACTGTAACAAATTTGTATCGCTTCAGTAGCACAGTATGTGGCAGGCTAAATTTTGCAAATTTCCTCAAAGAATGAACCTGTTATTCTTTTGCAACGATCCTTCTATCCATGGCATGCACTTTTACATCTGGACGTTTCCTTTATCATCCCTTTTTTCTTTCTTCATATTTTATTACGGATGTGTCTTCTTCTATAGTTTACACATCTAGACCATAATGGACTAAATCTGAGAACACAGTGGCAGATTTCTTTGTACTAACTTATCGGAAAATACGGACTCCTTCAGTAAGTTCAGACCTACGAAGGCAAAATAGTTTTTGAAGTATTTGTATGAGCATGTGTGCATCTAAACATTTAAATTACAACAATGACAATAGCTTGGCGTGTCTGAAAATACGTCTCTAATTTTATAAACATTACAAAGGAAAAAAACTGTTTTCCCAAACTTTGTAAGTAGAGTACAAAATATTGCACTACCCTGAAGCAGATGGACATAAGTAAACAACCTACGATTCCTCTTAAAAAGGCAATCTTCACGATAATTTTGAGAAAACTTAGTTTCAAATTACAGAACACTAAATTATGTCTGCTTTAATTGAAAGTAACATTCCATAGAAATGTGTTGATTACATACATTCTTTAAGGCAGTGCAGAAATTTGACCTACAAAATAATATACAAAGCGGAAAAACAAACCATTTAAAATGGTGTGTACTAAATAAACTGTGGAGTATGCCTTACTTAATAAAATTGTTCATTGGCACTGGTGTTGAAAGAACAATGTTTTATTATAATCCATGCAGGAAGCGACAATGTCTTCATTTTTAGCCTACTTACTGAAGGAAGGAAAGGCTTATGAGATCATTTTCCTGTCTGTGTGTGTGGCGTTTCTGTGTGTGTCCCCCCTTTCAATTTTTTGAATGCGTGAACCAAATTTCACTAAACTTGCTACATAAATAATACTCAGTAAGGACACCTGACTTTTATAGTTTTTGACTATGTCGGGCACTTACTTTAAAAATGTTAGCCATTTTAAAATTTAGTGTTAAATGTCATCTTGGGAACCATTCAACCGATTTAAACCAAATTTTGTATGCTGGCAGAGCATCAAGTAAGCATAAAATTTTGAGATGGATATTTTTGTTGGTCTGCCATATTGGAAAATAGCACCAAATGAAGAAATAGAGATTTTACATTATATTGCAAGAACTATTAAACCAATTCTCACCCAATTTAGCAGGTAAGTAATACTTGGTAGGCTAAATAAATGTAAGTGATTAAACTTGATTAGGTACTTATTTTCAAAATGGTGGCCAAACAAATATTTTAATTTTATTTGGTATATCTAATATACCATTAAACTAATTCCGACCAAATTTTGTATACTGAAAGTATCTAATACAAGCATCATATATACCAATATATAACCACTTTTGGTGGCCATTTTTTAAGATAGCGCCATACAAATAAATAAAATTTTTGTCATATATTTGTAAAAATTAATTGATTCCTACCAAATTTGGCAAACAAGTAGTACTGATGCAAATGATGTTAAGTAATAGGTTTTAAGCATGCCAGATACTTTTTTTCGAAATGGCGGCCATATAGCCTTTTTTAACTCGCAATACTATATCATAAAACCATGTAATCAATTCCAACTTAACTTTGTTTGCTGGCAGTTGATATTACAACTATCAACTGTATCTACATGGAGCATATTTTTTTCTCCATTTTTTAAGATAGCACCGTGCAAATAATTAAGTTTTCATGTTATATCTCTAGAAACAATTAACAGATTCCCTCCAAATTTGGCAAACAAGTAATACTGCACAGCAAGTGGTGTAAACTGGTATGTTTTAATTAGGTCAGGCACTTATTTTCAAAATGGTTGTAAATATTTTAGCTCAGTATATTTTATTAACGAAACAAATTCAAATACACACATACAACTTAATTTTGTATGCTAGCATTACCTATTACAACCATCAAATTTCTATATGCAGCACCTCATTTCTTTGCAATTTTGTAAAATAGTCCCATCAATAAAATATAAAGTTTTTATCTCTTATCTCTCGGAAACAATCAATCCATTCATACAAAATTTGATAGGTTATATTAATATGTCTTTTTTTAAGTATGGCACTTTATTTTCAGAATGGCGGATAATAAAATATTTTAGTTTTGTGTGCTATATCTACGATACTATGTAATCTATTTTAACTTAACTTTTTATATTGGTACGTAGTATACAATAATCAAATCTGCTATTACATTTATTTTTTGTTCTCTATTCATGAAGATCGCCACATAAAAATTATGAGGTTTTATGCCATATCTTGAGGACGAATCAACCAATTCCCACTGGAACATTTCCTAATTTTTACCAAATTGAGAACACCATAAATGCTATAGAAGGCCATGTAAATTTTCATGATTTAAATGGGTCAGACAACGATGTTCAAAATGGTGGCTTCATAAATCATTTCGGTAAGTTTGCCATATATATAAAACAATTTAACCAAATTCAATCAAAATTTGTATGTGTACGGTATACATTAAAAGCATCGTATATAGAGCCTCTTTTTTTGGCTTTTTGTACAATAACATCAAATAAGAAAATAAAGTATTTTATGCCATATCTCATGGACCATACAACCTATTTCCCACCGAAATCTTCACACAGGTAGCGCTATGGTAGACCATGTTAACTACATGTTGTAAGTGGTTCAGTCACTTATTTTTAAAATGTCCACCCTGTAAATATTTTAGATTAGTTAACCCTATCATTTGAAACATTAGACTGATTAAATTCAAAGTTGATGCTCCGAATCTGATGTCCGTATGCAGTGAATTGTACGCTAGCCTAGTGTACGAAGTTTTCTGGGTTCAAGTCCAGGGCAAGGCACGTGTGTATTTGTAATTGTCTCACTAGCGTTGCATAAGTTTCTAGTTTCATTTCTAATTTGATTGCTTTCAAAGAAAAGTCAAGTCCTATCTGCCAACTCAGCTTTGAAGAACATTTTTAAAAATTAATTGCACCCATGTTGAGGAAAGTAAGCGCATTAGTTATATCCGTTACTCCTTGTTAATGCTCTGACGACATGGAAATGCTAGAAGGTTGTCGCTACTAGGCCACCTGAGTTATACAGGATGGTGGCTAGTAGGGTACATAGTTACTATACTTTGGTGCAGACTAAGGGCACCTGTGGTTGTTGCGTTAGGGGTAGACAAATACTCGTATTCTCTGTTTGTTAACACACCAGTATTTTATTTGCCTAAAGGTAACATAGGTATTTACACACACTGGCGAGACTAAGCCTCCCTACAAGTCATAGGCCGGAAGGGCTGATGGGCTGAATGCTATGCATCGGGGAAGGTTGTTTGAATCGAGACGTTTCTACTTATCTGTGACTGCGGCTTTTGGTGAGTTGTCTTTGTTGATAGTTGAGGCCTGGTGAATGGGGTTGCCCTTTTTCAGGCCCTTGGACTGGCTCTCGTTGGCGTGCTGTACTCAGCTGGCTTCTTCCTGCGGCTTTGACTGACTCTGTCGGAAGTCCGGGATGGTTTCCCGAGGACTTGGAGTGTGTCTGCGACCTCGGCTGGCGTTCCTCGTCGGAGAGCGCGTCTCCTCATCTGCGTCGACGTCCGCAATGATCCGGCTCGCGTCCCCGCCTTCTCTGCCTTGCGCTGAGCGACCGACGGTGAACAACTTAACACTACGTTTTCGGAAATGAACTCATAAGTTCTCGGCACTTCTACTTGGTTTGTCTCGGAAATTTACACATGAAGTTTCGGCTGTTCCTGGGTTCTTTCCCCGGTGACGTCACAATTGACTTACTGACTGACTGACTGCTTGCCTCGTCGTCATCTGGCGCACAAATTCTCGGGGAATGGCGCGCCCCGGTATGGGGCGCCACTCGTTTCCGTGAATTTACTCGTAAGTTCTCGGTACTGTTCTCGTCACCCGACTGCCTACTCTCGTGTCTCCTTTGCCTCCCATCTCGGCGGAACACCTAACTCGTCTCGCGGCCGTGCCGCCGAACAACCCCTGTCTCGGCTGGCGACAATTGACTCGGCCGGGATCCGAAACCCGGCCTCGACTGCTCACCCGACTGCCGCCTCTCTGCGTACGATATGTCTGTCTGACTGATTCTCACTGACGCTAGTAGCATCTCCCGACGGCGCTGAACAACTGCTTCTGAACAACTGTGAACAACTCGTTTGCTCCTGAATTTAACTCATGTCCCGCTCTATTCAAGTTAACTGTCAGTAGTTTTTAGAGAGAGAAATCAGGAAATCCCCTGTGTACCTCGCACATTTTTATGCAGGATTTCGTGTCTCGTCAGCTGCTTGTGTGCTCCAACTAGGGTGGAGGGAGGGTGCGGTTACTGTGGCGGGGATTCCTCGGAGCTGGGTCTGCACTAATTCTCGTCGGGGGCTCCCCTGATTTCTTTGTTGAGGGCTTATCTATCAGCTATTTCTCGGGACTTACCCTCTTTCATTCGGCTTCGGTTCTTCCCCGCGTGTCCTTATGCGTGGGGACTGTCCCGAGGGTGTTTCCCTGGAAGTTTCGTTGTCAGCTGCCTGCCCTGGCTGGCTGGCTGGCTGGCTGCCTGCCCTGCATAACTATAGCAGGGTGTGGAAACAGCGCAATGCCTATCCCATGTACACCCCATGCATCAAGGTGACGAGAGTTTCTCACCACATTAAAAGTTAAGAGTTACAAGGAAATGGGTCATCTAGAAGCTTGTCTGAAAATTTTAACTCGTGATGATCAGTTGTAATTTCTACATATGTATGGCGACTACAAACTGATAGGCTTCGAGATTTAGTGAAACAAATGAGAGAATTGAACAAAGGCTACAGTAAATTATTAGTTTCACAGCCAATATGATGAAACCAAAATCATTTGCTTCACAAAATTAGGCTAATCAATAATTTTGCAAACAAAGTACCGAATAAGCGTGCGCTTGTAGTATTGGAAGCTATAGTGTGAACATGCAAATATACTTACCTCCAAGATAAGTGTTTTCTGTTATTCTTTATATAATGGGGCATGCTCCAGTCAGCTTGGTCTACTTCAACTCCTCACGCACCGCCGAGTGTATTTCACGAATCGTCAGTGATGTCACCCTTTCTTGTGGCATTGCTCAAGCTCGCAGATATGTGGTGCAGTATAGGTTAACTGAACAATACTACAGTTCTCTGTGCATGCGCCACGGGGCTGGAATGAAAATATCACGGGGAAAAAACTGCAGGGTGTCTTACGACTTGTCAAGGATAAATCGGTTTGGTGTGCTTAGCCTTAGTATGTAAATTGTTTATCGCTATGCAATATTCTTCACATATTTAAGTTTTGTGTTAATTCTAATAATATAAAATATTCTATGGACAATTCGTGAATTTCGTGCTCACATTTTTACTGTCAGTGCCACTAGGTAAAAAATACTACACTAACCGGGAAGTTGCTAGAAGCTTAATCACAGCATGGCACTGAACTGTTAGAACGACACTTTTACATTGCAGTACAGAATACATGGAACACACAATATTGCTATATGACTACCGATTATCAACAGTCAAGAAGTTATGCTTTGTTTAAAGAATGAGTACACACACATAAAAATATGAAACAAGAATTTTTATATTGTGTGGTGATGCATAAATACAAAATGGTTTGATTAGTTTCCCTGTTCAATAAATTATGTGAGACTTTACCTTCTGTTTATCTTAAGTATCAAATTTCCATGAGAACGCTTAGTGCGAGTGAAGATGAACTGGAACACATGCAGCCTAGCGCAGTAATTGTACGCTGCCATAGCAAATTGTTTACATAAATAATTACATGTTTTGAAAATGTCAGTGTACTTTTTCTGACCAAGTTTCAGTGCAGCTGGGGGATAATTCAGTTTGTGCTACATAATTTTTTTATAGCAGCACAAATTTGTAGGGAACAAAATATAAACACGTTTGCGTCTCTATTTGAACATGTGAATTTAACAGTTCTGAATGCAAATTGCGAGCCAATGTTGGGCTCTTGCGCAGATGACAAAAATTAGTGTTTCACATCTTCGTACAGTTTGAACTACCGTTATATTCAAATCGATCAGTTTACTATTTATTAATTAGTCATTTGATAGGTTTTAGTTTGAACTACTGTCAGCAGTCATTTTAGTCAGCATTTGTAACGACACATTGAAATTGTAATAATGTAAAAAATTTAATATGTTTAAGGAAATAAAAATATTAAATGTAATATTTTACAGCCACCTAAATACTCTGTTTTTGGAAACATTAGACATTTATTTATGCAATTGTGACTAAAAAGTATTAACTTCAGAATAAGTGAATTACCGATTCCCGAGTCCAATTAAATAATTAAACATATGTGGATGGATTTTGTGAGTAATTTGTTCAAAAAATTAGGTAAGTTTCGTTATACACTAAAAGATAAGTAGACTTAATAAAATATCTAATTCTGAATCAGATCACAATACCACTTTAACGTAGTCTATGTTTTGGAAAACATCGTAGTGATGTTCATTAATTAAAGGAAAAAAAACAGACACTTACTTATTTTTGTTAGATTTAGGACCACTTTTACATGTTCGCGTTAAACTTCCTGTTAAACTTTTTGTCACCCAAAGTTACCATTAGGGAATTGAAAGAAAGGTTTTGAGTAAAGTTTTGAGCGTAAATAATGTTTATAAGGATTAGACTAACATAACTTTTGCAATAACTGAATGAAAGTTATGATGAATATTACAAAATACTAGAAAAATTTGTTTCATATCTACATTAAAGCAATAAATTTTAAATGTAACTGACTTAACATAACAAAATATTAAATTAACCTAGGATTCTTGGAACGACCTGTTCAGCAATTCTAATTGCTACACCATGCCTAATATCAACAGAGCCACAAAAGTACACAACTTACTACAACTATACATGAAACGAGACATGTGCTATCTTCTGCAATCTTATATGGTATGCCACAGTGTCTTCGATTATTTTAGGTTTACCACCGCCTGTCCGCCTACTTTTGTTTCGGTTGTGAGCTGCCACTTGTCATGCTCTTCTCTTAAGATTATCGTACTTGCTTTCAAATTATTTGATGTTCGTGGTAGAAGACCACTTTGGGAATTAAACATTTGGCTGTTATAAATTTTCCACCACCAAAATATGTGCGAGGCATAAAACATTTTTGAGGAATGTTTGCATTTTATAGTAAATTCATACCAAATTTTTTAGAATTCAAAATCCGTTACTTTTTCTCAGGCTTTACTTTTCTCATGCTGTGTTATGGCAGCTGTTTGCTTGTTTTCAATCTTTTTTCTTTGTGGCTGATCAATCAACCAGCAAACTTTCTTCTGCAGGGGTAAACTTAGTACACCTTGACCGCTTCATTACTATAACCTAAACCCTCTTAAACTACCACAACATAGGAAGAATAACAACAAACTTATTTTTGACATATGTCATAGAGAACATGATCTACTAACCAATAAAAAAGTGTGTTATATGAAGTTGAGCTATCAGCTACAACTAAAAGGAATAAACCCTTTCGTAATTTAATGAAGAGTGTGAAAAATGACTGTAAAAGTAAAATGGTAGTCCAGGTTAAAGCTGTCGTTATCTTAATGTGGAAATTAAGTTACGAGCAGTTTAACGCGAACCTGTAAAAGTGGCCCTTAGTTTCACTTCTTATTTGAAAGACTGCTTACATACAAACAACAGTTTTGGTCAACACTGAAATGCAAGGGTATTTTTTTGTCACCACATTTATTTCCCTTAAAAACTATATTTTTTTGGTGGAAATTCCATAGCTATTATTTTATATTTAAACCTATTGTCTTCTGAATGTTTGTAAATGTCTTGAAGTAATGCATGTTTTGAATCACAAGCTCGTGTCTGGATTTACTACCATGAATTTTGGTAAACTCTGCTGTAAGTTTACCCAGTACCTCGCAAAATTCACTGCCAGTGACCACCAATGCTCGCTAACTATATCAGAACCAAACCTGACTTAAATCACTGACCACTAGAGCAAGTGCTTAACTGATGGTGGCAATGAAATAGTGTACACAATTTTAACGGGTACAGAACATGTTGAAATACTGCTTACTTTATTTTGCATTACTGGGGCATTTAAAAAATGTAGCCTTTTCCGTAAGTTTTTCGATGTTCGCATGCAGTAGGCAGTGTAAATTTAAAATTTGCGGTGTAATCATTAGTTATACAGACGATACAATTCAACAGGTTCCCTGCCCGGTGAATCAGACACCACATCTTCAGCCTCACAGTTGAGCCGACTTCCCCTCCAGTCCCCTATTGCCGTGACAACTGATAGCGCTCTCCCCACTCTGCCACCACTAGGGTCAGACGTGCACGGCTGTTGCCAGCAAGGCATGATGGCAGCACTGTTTCCTTGGAATTTTAAGCAATGACTATAGGGTTTTAATACAGCAATCTGTTCAGAAAAGATACAGCATTGTCGCTGTAGTCTAAAGCTCTGTTTTAACTAGGAATTAATATCATAAACAGAGGGCAAAATACTGTGATTTTTGCTTACTTTGACATTTTTTAATCACCACATTTGTGTTACAATAACCAAGTTTCCAAACAGGCAGCAAAGTATGGACTTTCATCTTTGTTCTGTAAAAAATAACAACACTGAAATGTTGAATAGTTCTTATGTAATGAGAATAGCTATAACTACCTGCAATTAGACCCAAATGGCCACTAGGGAGGCCCCTTAATATAAAACTGTCTTGTAGAGTATGAACATTAGTTAGGTGATTTTGTATGTAGCACTTCAGTAAGATGATAGAAGGTTTACACAGGTATTCTGGAACCATACAGATAGTGCATCCGAAAACTGCTGAAGGGTGCGTGGTAGAAGAGCCATTCAGCAAACATGATGATAAAGTTGGTCACAGAGATGCTTGAATGGATTCAAGTTTGGGGACTTCAAGTGTCAGGGAAGTACTTTGAAGTCTTAGTGGGGTTCCTCCAAATGCTCCTGAGCAATCCTGGCCATATGACACGTCACACTGCGCTGATGGAATAGCCCATCTGCCCCAGGGAAGACAGTCAACATGTGTGTAACACACACAGGCTGATTGTCTTCAGGAAGATGTAGACTTGTACTGACACCTTCCTTTAATATGCACGAAACAGTAACAATCATATTTGTACATTTTACATAGACTTGCAACCTTTGTCATAAGAGCGCTGGTTTCTGAAAAATTCATTATTTTGTATATCTACAAAATGCTGTTCAACATGAAGACGTTACTTATGAGTACTATTTCCTCGCTTCAAAGAATTTTAGATGGCATATATTTTTTTACACAGTGGGCTCTCAAAATACAATTTTAGTTTTTTTGGGACGTAGAAATAACAAAAACTAACTCACTTACCTAAATGAGATAATTGACATTAAAATAATGTACCATGAATTACTTCAAGGATTTTTAAAATCACTGTTTGAGATGTTTTTACAATTCTTAAAAATTGTTTTAAAAGGAAATGTTTGCATATTTTTCATTTGTAGCAGTCCATGATTTTTTGTAAATAAGTCTTGTTTAGCATACCTTAAAATAAATTAAGACTTGACTTTTCAGTTACCCTTGTTAAATTTTCTGTAAATGATTTCATTTATTTGATTTGTACACCCAAATAACACTAAAATCGTGATTTTGACATGCCACGATGCAAAAAATTATGTGATTTAAAAATTTTTTATGCAAGGAAAGAGTACCTACTTATCAGCAATTTCTACAAGTTGAAGTTTCGTACAAGTTTAAAATAATGCATTTTTTGGTGGCCAGCAACCTTAACGGGAATTCCTAGTGAGGGACTGGCCGAGCAAAAGGATAGGGTTTTACATGTTTAATGATTTTAGGTGTATCTCGGCCACCTTTCACAATATCGTTTTCAAACAAATAATACTTTGTCCTATTTTGCGCTGGTCACATTTCTACCAAAAAATCTTTCGAAAATTGCTGGTAATTAAGATTTATAGATTATAGACTCAACAAAACACAAACTCATTAATTTATTTCTACTTACTGTCTCGTGGCATAATTCTTTTCTTCAAATGGCACAAAAGTGTTTTATGTTTGAAAGTGATATTGTGAATGGTAGCTGAGACATGCCTAAAATCATTTAACATGTAAACATATCTGTTTACTTACCCAGTCCTGCACTAAGCAACACCCTCAAATAATTTAAGTTGTATTTTATGTCTCTTATTATTCCCATATCCTTATAATTCAGCATGCACTACTTACAGACAATATATTTTATTTTTAAGCTTTTTTTTTACACTTCCTTAAGTTGCCACAACTGTTTGCTGGATGCATATGTATTACAGCTTTGCACTGCAACCTTTCTCAGCCCACAACTTTCATATATTACTAGTCACACAAATATCAGAAAACTTACAATAAATATGTATGTAACTACAAATCTCTGAGTTAGTTTTAAACTTTATGGCTCTCTTTGTAATCTGCTGTTAAATAGGTTCCTACTAATAACTATTAGGGCCAAGTTAGGGTAATTCCGAACCTGGGGTAAATCCGACCGCCAAACTTTTTTTTTTACCTTTCTGTATAGAATACAGTCAGTAAAATATAATTTATAATGCATATTACGGCATACAAATTCACATCACATTTTACTGATTTTTTCGTTGTATACAGAAGGGTAAAAAGGTTGTAAGGTCTTATCTTATTTATCCCATGATCAGAATTACCCCACTTAATTTATTATATTATATTTTGGGAAAACATTTTAATATAACCGATATTGGGGAAGGTTATAAATACCAGAAACAATTTTTTCCATTTTGACACTGTCAAATGCTACAATTTTCTGAATCTTCCCTTCCTTGTCTTTTTTTCCATAAAGTTACTATTCTTAACAATTACATTTATTTCTTTTGCACTCCTATAGAATTTTTTTAATATTTCACTATTTTCTTTATGTTTAACCTATTCCCATTATGTTAACAAAAAATGTATGTCATAAGTTTTTCGAAACAATATTTAGCATCATTTGAAATTAAGAAAACAGCGTTTGTAAAACTCATTTATATAATTTTCTAATTGTAAATAGCCTTACATTTAAAACTTTTTATTTTTATACAGTGGTACCAGTACAATGTATTTAAGGCTGTTGGCCTGGTTTGAAAGCAGTGAGAATTTGGTATAGGGAAATAAGTTGCATATTAATGAAATTTGGTTTTTTGAAGCCAATTTTGAAGATATAAACTTGAAACAAAAACCTTAGTGTGAGAAATAATACTTTCAAGCTCTGTATCGAGGCAAATATAACAATTTGTTTTTCAGTAATTTTTAATTTAATTATTAATTTTTCTGATCTTTCCAGAAGCAGGCTAATGTTACAAAAGGTTACGATAGCTAAGAAGTACGTATCTTTCAGCTCAAAAAAGTCTTTGGTGGTATACATCATGAGGCACCAAAGGCAGGCCACCTGAATAACACTGCAAATTTCAGTGGTAGACAAAAGTTGCTTGGGTCAAAGGCGCTAATAACATGATAGTGATAATTTCCCCGTACGTGAAAGGATAAAGAAGTTACAAAGGTCAACTTCGTTAATGTAAATGGAATCATAATTGTTATAAACACCCCTCGATAGTGCATATGAAGATGTAATAAATACGATGACATTTGCAGGTCATTCAAGATTGCTGAAGGTTAATGATGAAGCACATTATTAGCACCTTGGACCCAAGCAACTTTTGTCTGAAACATTTTATTCTACCACTGAAATTGGTAGAGTTATTCAGGTGGCCTGCCTTTGGTGCCTCATCCTGTATATCTATCTTTAACAGGAACACAAAAAAAAAAAAAACTAAATTTAATTAACATGTATTTCCCTATACCAATTTCTCATTGCTTTCAAACCAGGCAACAGCCTTAATTGTTAGTTTTTTAGCATACATGTTTTTACATTGTTACATGTTGCTTCTCTGCAACGCACGAGCGAGAAAGGAAGCTTGGAAGACTTAGTAGTGATATGATAGCAGGCGGAAAGAAGGGAGGAATGTTAGTAGGTCAGACGAGCGATAATCCAAGATGTGCGTATCTTGTTACAAAAAGCATGCCGCCACGATAAATCTTTTGCGGCTCGCACGCTCTTGACTTTCGGCAGATTGAATTTCTGTGTTTATTTGAAGAATTTTCTGGTTAATAACGTAGTTTCTCTCAGTGTGACTCGGGGTGTGGCAAACCTTCTATATCAAGGCCAGCAATTATTTAAGTCGTGGCGGGCCTTCGAGCAGGGAGTTCATGATAGTCAGGAGTCTGGGTGATTGTGTGATGTTAAGCAATAGTTGACAAGCCAGAAGAGCAATGAGTTGCGCCGACAGTGACCAGCAGGAGGAAAATTTGCAACTGCGAGCATCAGTGAAGTGAAGGGTGCGATTGGCAGGATGGACTATTGGACTGGATGCGTGAGTGAAAGAAATTTCAAATGATGGCTACAGACAGACTGAACATGTGTTAATGATGAGTGTGAGATAATTGACCATAACCAAACAAAAACATTAAGAAGAAATTATAGTTGAGATAGACATTATATAATGTGCACACTGAGAAATAAAAAGAGTAATAGTGGAGATAAATAGTTTAATGCTTTAAATAATAGCTGTGTGAATAAATTTATAAAAATGAAATTTAGTCCTTTTATTTTTATAAAGACCTCCACCCTGCATGAACTCGGTTACGCCTCTCTGGCGTCTTGCAACAATATTATTACGGCTTCTTGGAACTAAAAATTTTTTCTATTGTATTGTACATAAAGTATAACTTTTTTTTGGCTATATATTTTGCAATTCAGTTTAGGTACTACAGATTTTATACTATAATTTACTACTCATCATGTTCTATTTATCACAGGAAAAAAGAGCTAAAAGATCTTCAAAACAAACACTAAACTCATTCTTTTAAAATGAAACAAAAATGAAACTCAACTTTCTAAGTACACGACAATAAATATTCAACAAAAAATTACATGGTTTATGCCCAAATATAAATAAGGAAAGACAACCACTAACAAATATTACAAGCTAAAAACCACTTTTTATGTGGGATTAAGACATACATACTTTATGATTAAGGTATTCCGAACCGAGTATATCTGAAATCCATCTCCTTGAAATACATTTCACATCTCTGTATATATTCTGCATTTGTTCTGGTCCATATTTTTTTATTGCATTATCTTAATCAGCTTGTTTTATTTAGTGAACCCACTTTTTGCACCTTTAGGTTCATTAATAGTGCTTTTGACCACGTAACGTGACCTGGGAAGTAGGCGATGAGTATCACTGGCGCCGTTCAGGGTTCATGTTATCGGAAACTGAAATAACACAGTTTAACATAATGGGCACCAACTGATAGGGTGAGTAGGAGGTCTCTGCTCTCAGGATCATGGGCCAATAACCACGTGGCTATGTCCCCTAACACACACTGCACCAAGTCCAAGGAAGATGCGAACATACAAGGGGTATTCAGGCTCCCCAGCAGACACCTTGCCGTTACAGTTTGAGCTATTAGTATTATACGCTCCACGAGGTGGTAAAGAGTTCCTGGATAGGGCCAGGGCTCGAAATATAACGCTATTAAATGAGAACACAAAAATGCTGTTAACTATACAATAAGTTATATTGCGTAAGTGCATATACACAGACATATATATATATAATAACACTTGAGATGGGCCTGGCTCACAAAGCCTGCCAGCGGCCATAACTGTAAAAATGCCAAAAGTAGCGCGAAAATAATTAATGGCAATTTAAAATCTCCAGGGTCGGAAATGAGCTGATGGAGGGGTGTTGTACACTTGGGAGATACAATTGATTAAAGTACAATGTTCCGGTCACATACTTTAGTCTATTGCATTGAAGCATGTGATGCGATGCATGTGCAGCACCTATGATCTGCTGAATCAGATTGCTGGAGATGGCGTGGGCGAGCGGCGTCCTTGCCGAGAGCTTGCACCACTCCGCGAGGTAAATAAGTTAATTGACCTTATTAATATAACATTAAAAATAATACTCACATTAAGCCCTGAAAGGTTCTTAATTTCCATATTCCTGTAGAGAGTTCAGAGTTCTTACTTATTCCTTATTATATAAAATATTATTTTTCAAATTTTAGAAAAATTATGTTAATTTACACTGAGATTATGCTAGGGACTATGAAACACTTTTATAAGTCCGTAGGCGACTCATTACTTATATTGATTAGATAGAGGATGCATATGAAAAGAATTACACACGTGAGAAGTTTGTGTCTGTCAAGTTCTTAGGCAGTTCCACACTCTTGTCAGCATGTGTGGTGTTACGGTTTGGATGGCGTCCGTAATTCTCATTTTGAGGTCGTCAATGTTAGCCAGCAATGGTGGACAAAACACTTGATCCTTTATGTACTCCCATAGAAAAAATCGCACTGGGTAAGATCCGGGCTTCTTGGGGGCCAGTGATTAAGAGCCTGGTCACCAGTTGCTCCTCGACCAATCCAGCATTGTGGCAACGTCTCGTTCAGGTATCCGTGAACAGCTAGGTGCCAATGAGATGGCGCACCATAAAGGAAACATCAGACCAGCTCCTTCACACTGACGTGTCGAATGCGAGCTCGCTACCCCCTCACCGCCTCAAACAGAGAGTTATGAACACCATCCAAACCGTAACACCGGACATGTTGACAAGAGCGTGAAACGAATTTGATTATTGCGTAGATATCGTTCAGGCTGCTCATGGTGGTAATATTGAACGTTTGTGAACGTATGGTAATCTAATTTCACGGTTCCACGGTTAATTTGATTGGTCAGTCAAGGTTGTAGGTCGTAGGTTGTGATATTATAGACGTTCAAAGTTGGGGTATCATTTTATACTCAGCCTGTATTTCTCACGTACTTCTTAGGTTTGCCATATACACTTTAAATCTTCAAAATTTGCATGAATCTATTGAATAACACAACCCTTTTATTCCATGCTTAATTACAAATGCACGTGGCTTGCTGATTATTTCTCTGCCACTCTGTAATGCTATTCGGGCTGGCTAAAGTAACATTTGCCCTTGGGCCACAAACTATATTGGATTTTATAACCTTGTTTCCTACTTGATTGCTTTGATAAATAAAACGTTTACTCTATGAGCGTTACATGCGCTGCACTTGTTCACATGGTGGACAGGGCATGACCCGTCCACGTGTGAACGACACTGGGTGCACCTCCGGATGCATGGGTGAGCATTCTGCTTGCTAAACTGGTGTGGCTAATGCAGGCAGGGCAGCCTGGTGGCACTGTGACAGTTGCCGTTTCAGACCATGCAGGAGTGGTCCACATCAAACGCTCTCCCCTCAGGGAGGCTACTGTCAAGCTGTGGTGGCTCAGGGCCATGTGGCACAACAGGTGAATGAGCAGTGCCTCGGCTGTGGGTGCAGCCATCTCGGTGAGAGGAGCTGGATAAAGCATACCAACTGGCACTGGTTACACTTATCCCTGGTAGGTGGTACCTTACTGGTGCTGCGGCCCTGGACAACCAGTGTAATATCAGGTTGGCGAGTTGGTGGCTCTGCCACCGTCGAGATGCTGCCACTGCTACTGCTGCTGTGGTAGTAGCGTGGCCGGCGGCAGTGGCGTTTATGGTGTGGTGGCCACTCCATGGAGGAGATGCTCGACCCGGAGCTGGACCTGGCCATTTATGAGTCACATAGCACGGCGGCTGGGGACATGATGTCTGGTGGCATCGGTGCAACTTGGCAGGCCACCAGCGTTGCATCGCTGAGTGCTTCAGCGTCTGGCGGTCAACCGTCATCCATGACACGTTCCACGGGGTTAGGTGCCTCCACGACATGTGGCGTTGTCCTGACGTCTGGCAGCTCTGATGTTATGGTAGGTATCTGTGGTGTCTGGTTGAGTGGCCTGGTCTCATATGATGCAGGTTTCTTCTGGCACCTTGAGTCTGTTGTGACCACTTCTGTTGGCTGATTCTGTGCTGCTGTGACCTCTTGGGATGCCGGGACGCTTGGCATCTTTGGTGCGGCTTGCAGGTCATCGTGGTGAAACTTAGCTCGTCGGCAGGCACTCACCTGACGATGTATTCGGTTTTCCCTATCCTTTGAACCACTGTGTGATGTCTGCTCCAGCGAGGGGCAAACCGTGCACAGAAATTGGTGCGGGTAGCAGACAGTTGGTGTTCTCGTATGTAAACTGCTTGTCCGATTCGTAATTCCTTTGGTGGACGTGTGTGGTTTCTGGCAGCCACTACTGGATGTACTGTTCCTGTGTTTCCAGAGCTCGCTCCAACCTCTGCTGACAATGCTCTCTGTGGGATTTGGTGTCTGGCTGTCCTGAGTTTGATGCTGTCTGTGGGCATACATATTCGCCTGGCCTAGCAAGCCCATGCCCGTACAATAGTTGGGTGGATGAGTTGCAGAGTAACTAGTGGTCTCGTTCTGCTGGTTTCTGAGGCATAATAGGATTTTCAGGATGTGTGTGGCCCAGGAAGTGTGGTCATCCTCCATGTGAAGTCGTAATTGCGCCTTGAACTCCTGTTTCTGTCTTTCCGTTGGATTCATGTGGGGGAGGTACACAGCGGTTGTGTGATGAGTCATCCTCCATTTTATTCAGAGTTCTCATCACTTTTTCCCAGTGACTTGCGGTCCATTGTCAAAAAGAATGACTCTCGGGTACCCCCAGCAGGCAAAGAAGTCCTTCTGTAATGCCCCAGAGATGTCCTTGAGGCATGAACTTGGGAGAGGGTAGGCTTCACACTATACTCTGTCTCATATAAGTTGGCCAGATTCTGACAGGTCTGTGAAAGTACTGCCACTGTTTACATCTGACTACGTATCCTTCCGCCATCAGCCGATCGGCCACACGGCAACGATGTTGTTTATTTTCATGCTGTCATCAGCCGATCCCCTTGTCAATGTACTGTTCGGGGGACGTTTTAGGCAAACTTGCTACTCAGAAATACGTAGCTGCGATTGTATGTTAGTAATAGTAATGTGTACATAAATCATTAATCAGTAAATTGTTATATTAAAGGGCAAAAATATAAATAATTAATTTAAAATTTATTAACTACAAAAAAATGTAATGCTAAACAAATTTTAAGATATTTTAGACTGACTTCTCTCTAAAAAAAATTAGTGGGCTATAAAAATAAAAATATAAATCCTTGCAATAAATCAAATATTTGCTAATTCTTTTTAATTTGTCCGACACAGTGAATTTGGGTTAACATTTGCGAGACTATAGTTGTAGGTATTATCACACTTTGAACGTTATAGCTAATATATTCGAGTTGGAAATATGTGACGTGGAATAATGTTAGAATTGTTTAAAAACTATTCACACTTGTCCCACTTTTATTTAGAAACAGTGAAATATGGTACAAGAACAATTTGGCGTATATTTTACGTAGACGAACGATTACCTGCCGAATATAAATGACAAGTACTCAAAATCGCTGTACACAAAATATATAATGCTTTAAAAATTATGCAGAGCTCGCGAAAAATAAAACTGTTGGTATCAGTTCGTAAATGTATTATATAAAGCAAACAAACGCTATTCTCTTCTGGCTTGTAATGCTTCGAAAAGAATCGCACAGATGGCGCACAACATTTCAGCACGTGGTCTTAGCCAAATTTTTTTCTCAAGAGGTAGCGTCTTTGTAAAGTTGACTGTTCTTCTATAGCTGGCTCGGAACGACACGAATTAAAAATATATTTCGTCAAATTATTAGAAAAATAATTCAACAATATTATGCAATATTTCTGTATGCTTTGGAATTAATATCAAACACGTAAGGAAAGCTGGGTTGGAGAGGGGGGGATAAGATGTGAAAAAAGATTTTGAAATTGCGTTTCGTTTGGATACGAATCGTTTTAATATACCTTTAATTTTGAACACCTATACATTTCTACTTTAGCACGAAGTTTAGTTTCTAACACTAAAACCGCTGTTTTATGACCACGTAAAATAAAATGAATTAATTAATCTAGGAACTCATTCTTATTCGCGTATTTCCTGCTTGTCTGGTGTGCGCCGGCAGTGCACACAGAATAGCCAGCGTAATATTAATTTTTGTTCGTTCATGCATCAGCTGATACAGGTTTTGTAATTGGCACATTGTTTGTTTAGAATACATGAAGTTGCCACTCACTGACTGTCAGAATCTGGCCAACTTATATGAAATGAAGTTTATACCTGGTGCACGAGTCAATCACGACTAACAGAAATCTTTTCCTGTTTGGCACATGGGGGTATGGCCCCATCAAATCCAATGCATTATTTGGAAGTGTGTGTCTGGTGATTGAGATTGTTGCGTCTTGCTGTCAGCGCGGTGGGATTCAAGGCAGTTACACACTTTGCATGTCCATACAAATTCCCGCAACTGTCGGATAAGACCTGGCCAGAAATAGGTGGTTAGGACATTTTGTTTTGTTTGCGCTGCCCCTGGGTGTCCAGACAAGTGGCTGACGTGTGCGTGAGTTAGGAATAGGGCGCGTACTTCTGCCGGAACGTACGTTTTCCAGTTCCCCTCCTCCGCGCGGGGCAGGTCTCCAAGTGGTTATAGACAACATGCCAGTTCTTCAGCTGTTCCTATGCACACTGCACGCTGCAACATCGGTGGACACCTGTTGGGCGATGAGTACTTGCTCATACACGTCATCAATCGTCAGTTCTTCGGGATCAGTGCTCATCTCTATTGTGATGTGTTGTAATATAGCTGTGGGTGCACTGTCGGTTGGAAATATTTCTTCCCATTCGTCTTCATCTTGCGCTATTTCAGTAGCGCATGACGCGTGGGAAAAGGCGTCGGCTGGTTGGTTCTCCTCACTCGGGACATGTTCCACGACAAAATCGTAGGCTTGCAATAACCTGGACCACTGTGTGAGTTTGCTACGGACAGTCCGAATGTTATGCAACCGCATCAAGCAATGATTGTCTGTCCTTAACAAAAACCGTAAATACTCGAGATGTTGGCAGTAATGTTTCAATGCACATACTATCACCAGACATTCTCTCTCATTCCCGTCATAATTACGTTTGCATGTGGCAAACTTCGTACTGTTGTAGTCGATGACTCTGCATTCCTCGTCATCGTCATACTGAAAAAGGATGGCACCAAGCCCCTCTTGACTAGCATCAGTTTGTAAGTATAAGTGCCTCTGTGGGTCCAATCATGTAGGCTGAGCATATATTCTAATGAACGAAAATTAATATTAATCACTTTTTAAATATGATTACATTATTGTTTTTTATAAGTATTACTTGCGAACCAGCCCAGTTTCGCCCGGGTACAATAGAGTTTTACAGTGATACATAATAAATAATTTGGGAAAAGACAATTCATTTATGTGAAAACAGAATTATAAAATTATACTATTTTGGTCTAGGTTTTTAATTGATTACGGCCACCCAAAAGGAAGGAAATATATTTTACCTGATAGCTAAGAATTGGGTATTGTTTTTGAAGTGTATGTGTGCAACTATCGTGTAGTTACCACATTTCCACTTTCCAGCGTCGATGTATGGAAATCAAAATGCAAGTTTCATCAAGTTGTAGTTTTAGAAAGAAGTGTACCTAGGTACTACTTTTTGCGCTTGGCTGAGGGCTCTTAATTGATCACCAAAGTTAAGCAACATTCCCAGCGGCACACATTTGGATGGGTGACAGTTTAGTGGCATAACATCTGAGCGCTTCCGGGCTTCGGAGGGCACGTTAAATATTTGGTCGTGGTTGTTATTGATTCATAGCAGTCGTTAAGCCATTTTAGAGGTCCTTGGACAGCCTGATAAATTCTGACACCAGAGAAAAAAAATATTTCGGTCACGTTCCCTGCCTTTGCAGAATTATGTTTTGTTGTTATTCCACAGGAACCGTACAATTTTCTGGGAAAAACAGTATTCTATGTCCTATTCCAGGACCTAAAGTACCTACATAACAAATTTGATCAAAATCCGTTGAGCCCTTATGGAGCTGAGTTCGGTCACGTTCCCAGCCATTGCAGAATTACGTTTTGTTGTTATTCCACAGGACCTGTACAATTTACTGGGATAAAAAGTATCCTATGTCATATTCCAGGACCTAAAGTACCTACGTACCAATTTTCATCAAAATCCGTTCAGCCATTATGGAGCTGAGTGGTAACGAACACACACACACACAGACTTTCACATTTATAATATTAGTAAGATATGGTGAGACGAAGCGAATGTGCCATTGTCCTGGTAGAAAAAACCATATGCTTATAAAGGGAGTTGAGTTAAAGTATCAATTACCTCTGTTTCTTAACATAGTGTATGATCCTTATCTGGTTTCTCAGTTATTTAAGATGTTCAGATTCATGAATGGTGGTACTATGCTTATAAGAAGGCTTAATGCACAATGAACCATATCATCTTGATTGAGATGAAGAGTGTTAAATACAATAAGAATTTAACGGCTATAACTTCAATGTATCAAAAGTGGCAGACAACTATGCTTATAAGAAGGCCAAAGACGTAGTGGACTATTTTAATTATGTATCACTAAGTATTTTTTCCCATGAAATGATTGGTCTCTCTAAGGGATTAAACATGCGATGCCTTATTCTCAAGATTGGTTCATTATCTCCAGTACCACCAAAGTACATGAGTTATTTAATATGCAAAAATATGTATGTTTGTCATTCTGAAGTTTACATGACTGTTTTGTCAAGGGGGATGTAATTAAAATAATTGTAAGTGATAAGTTGCTTTCTTGGTCGGTGATGTATACCATGCATGGAAGGTGCTGTCTGCGCTTCTGTATATTTCACATTGATAGCTAGGAGCTGTCTTCATGATCTGCAGGTCTACTGTGTGTGTGTGTGCATGTGCGTGCATGCATGATACAGTGATGCCAGTTTTTCAATTAAGGTAAATTTCTTCTCTCTTTTTTTTGGGACGACTAATAGCAGAGTACATATATAATTGAAATGTATGTGTTGCGATGCTTCCTTACTCGACATTATAAAGTTAATACATTTAATGTTAATTCTATACTTATAAAAATTTTTGGGCGAGTGATATCTAAATATTAATTATCACAGCTGATTCATGTGTACTTCATTTCATAATAGTCTTACTGTTCTAGCACTAAAAATGGTAAATATTAATATAAGTACATTTTAATAATAATTAAAAATTAAAAATAAATTATTACCTTGTACTGTATAACTGAATTACTCTTGCAAAGGGAAGTGTGTGTGTGTGTCTCGGCTGGGCCTGCCACAACCTGCTTGGGCTAGCTCACCACCCTGGAGCCTGACGTGCCTCTCAGCCAATGTATTTGCCATCCCTTCAACTTGCAGAGACCTGCATGGTGCCTACGCCATCGGCCGACCACCTGGCTGCCTTACAGATTCTCGAGGCATCAAGGGGCCATGGTGGTAGGGTGGTTAGCCTGCTCGCCTCCCACCAAGGTGAACTGGGTTCAATCCCCGGCCGGGTCACTCCGGATTTTCACATATGGGAACCGTGTTGGACAATGGTGCTGGTTGGCGGGTTTTCTCGGGGATCTCCCATTTCCCCTGCCCCTTCAATCCAGCGCTGTTCCATGCTCACCTCAACCACCCTCATCGGCTCTCAAAACCTCGCGATTAAGAACCACCCAAATCTCTTCACTCACTCACTCACTCACTCACTCGAGGCATCAGTTGATCACACAACGTCGGACGGTACAGGTACGTTCCACTGCTAGTGTTGTGGGTTGTGAGTGTTGGCTGTAATCTGAATTTGATGGTTTCATTTCAATCGGTTTGTAAGGAAATAATTCACTATTGTGCTGTACTAACCAGGGATACCTGGTCAGTTTACAGACGGATGGTCTTGTCTAGCATCGTCTAGCGTGACATACAGTGCTCGGCACTTGTGCCATATGTGCCAGTTGGTAAGTGCTTATAACTATTTTCCTTTACATTTTATTTTTACGTGTCTTTGTATCAGTTTGTAGAAGTGTTGTTCTTATCGCTCCCGTGTTTCTCAGCTCCGTTATGGTATTTTTTAAATCCTAAAATTATGTACAGCGCTCGATGCTCACGCAATATGCATCTGTTGGTAAGTTCTTATAACTATTTTCCTTTGCCTTTATTTTTTCTGTTTGGAACAGCATTTAGCAGTGTCGACTCTTGTGCGACTGATGGTTTGCATGTATGATGTTTTAGTAGCAAGCAAAGGAACACAAATCTACTAATTATCACCTATAGTAAATAATGTACCGTACTCGTCATATTGTAGATTGTGTGCAAGCATGGACTGGCGCGTATGTGTACTATTTCAAACTCACACTCTTAGATGCACCAGTAACTACTACTTACTAAGTCTTGCTCGTGGCACAATGTATACATCTTTTATTTTTCATGTATGGCTGGTTGTTACATGTTACCCGTGCTGAGGCTGTGGGCCACTGACCCTTGTGTTAGGCTGACTGTGTTTATTTATATTAATGTATTTTTTAAATGTAACTTGTGACTACGTACATTATGCTCATGGTGCAATTGTGTATATTTTTTCATGTATGAGTGGTTGTTACAAGTTAGCTGAGCTCACATTGTCTGGAAATGGCATCCAACTATGCTTATAACAGGGTTAAGACCTATTTGTCCTTATCAACTTGATCTTAGGCAAGAGTGATACCTGTTATATAAATTTATGAATTTGACAGCTGTAGCTTTAAAGGATAGGAAATGGCAGACATCTGTGCTTATAAGAAGGCTTAAGGCATAATTGTCTGCACCACCCTGATCAATGTCAGGAGCGATGTCTATGATTTGAATTTGGTTGATATAGCTTCAGTGGATGGAAAGTGGCAATCAATTATGCTCAAAAGAGGGCTTAAGGCATAATTGACCAAACCACCCTGATTGAAGTCAGGAGCCATGCTTATGATATGAATTTGGTGGCTATAGTTTCAGTGGATGGAAAATGGCAGCCAACTATGCTGATATGAGAGCTTAAGGCATAATTGACCACACCACCCTGATGGACGTCGAGAGCGATGCCTATGATATGAATTAGGCGGCTATATCTTAAAGAGTTAAGAAATAAAGGCTGACTATACTTATAAGTTCATGGGATTCAGATATAGACATACTATACTTGGCATAATTAGCATGGGTTTACTTAGCATAGACGTACTTGGCATAGGTCATAGAATATTCTTGTAACAAAGTGGAGTGATAGAGCATGAAGTAGCATGACAGGGCAATGAACTAGAACATTTTTGAAACAAGATGGCTGGTGTTGACATGAAATGATGGAGCGTGAGGCGGTTGTAAATGTTTGCGCAATGCAGCTGGTATTTGCTGAATTTCAGCTGCATTTTGTCGCATTGAGCAAATGGTGCTAATGTCAGCCACTTTTAGCAAAGAAATTTTTTTTGCAAAAAATTTAAGGAAAATTTTAGAAATTTTAAGGGAAATTCCAGTGATTTTAATGGTTTTTGAGGGAAAAAGGGAAATATTAAGGACATAAAGGGAAGAAAGGGAAATTCTAAGATGGCAGCCACTAGTCCTCTGGTCCTCAGCCAGAGCCAGTTTCCCTGAAAGAACATTTTCCATCTAATAACATAAACGGGTTCAGATGTGCAGGAACACAGTACTTGATTATAAACTATGTAACTGCCACGTGGTGAAAACAAACACTTGTTCAGCCGTAAACAAAACATTACTTTGATAAGCAATTAGCATGAATGCGGCATGGCAGAAATAAATTTACGTTCAAACATAAACAAACACAGAAACTGATGCATTCAAACATAAACAAACACAGCAACTGATGGAAAATTTAGGTCATTGCTGCGTCGAGAAAATAAATGTGCGTTCAGATGTAAACAAAACAATACTTGATAAGCGATCAGCACGAATGATGCGTGGCTAAATAAATCCCCAGCATTCCTTCCACAATACTCTGTAATCCTCAGCATTCCCCCAATGCAATCCTCAGCAATCCTCACCAATCCTACTCTGCAATCTTCAGCAATTATTCTCCGCAACCCTTACAAATCCTCCGTAATCTTCAGCAATCTTCCCATGCAATCCTCACCAATCCTCCTCTACAATCCATACCAATCCTCTTCCACAATCCATACCAATCCTCTTCCACAATCCATACCAATCCTCACCAGCAATCCTCAGCACTCCTCACCAATCCTCCGCAATCCTCACCAATCCTCCTCCACAATGCTCAGAAATCCTCAATAATACTGCTCAGCAATCTTCATCCACAATCCTCAATAATACTACTCACCAATCCTCAGCAATCCTCAGTAATACTACTCACCAAACGTCAGCAATCCTCATCAATCATCCTTCACAATCCTCTGCAAACCTCCTCCACAACCCTCACCAATCCTCAGTAATCTTCCTCACCAATCCTCTGCAATCTTCCTCACCAATCCTCTGCAATCTTCACCAATCCTCAGCAATACTCGCCTGCAATCCTCACTAATCCTCCTCTTCAATTGTCAGTAATCTTCCTCACCAGTTCTCAGCAATAACCAGCAATCCTCAGCAATCCTGCTCCACAATCCTCACTAATCCTCAGCAATAATCACTAATCCTCAGCAATCCTCCTCTATAATCCTCACTAATCCTCAGCAATCCTCCTATACAATCCTCACTAATCCACAGCAATCCTCTGCATTCATCACCAATCCTCCTCTGCAATTCTCACCAATCCTCCTTTGCAATTCTCACCAATCCTCAGTTATCCTCCTCACCAATCCTTTGGTCAGTCCCATTCCTTTCATTAATCATTCGATCAATCCTTTGGTTAACAGTGTGTCTCCCACCCATACATATTGAAATTACATTCATTTGCCAACTGTCTATACACATTTGTACATGTTAACTGAATTAATGTTTTGTATGCAGTCCACTGTTTGCGAATTTATATTTAAATTCTTCATTAGTATTCTGTATGCGGATCTTTACTTTAATAGTTGAGTGCTCATAGCACTACTTTAAATAGGCTAACAGCACCAGTTCAAGATTGTTGTCGCCCTGAATGACTGGACTGACGAGCAGCGGGCGTACACCTCATGGCTGTATTGAGGGGTCCTGCACTAAGCATGCCTCAGTCATTACTGAAAGACATAGACTGGCGTACTCCACACTTGTATCTGCATTGGAGCTGCGCTTTGGCAACTGATACCTGCGACACTCCTACCATGCCCAACTGCGAATCCGAAACCCTCAACCAGGGAAACCACTACAGGAACTGTAGCAGGACATTGTGCTGCGGTACCACATGTTTCTGGAGGGGGACCCCGAGGAGGCCGATGAGGTCTTTGCAGTATGCTTCTTTGTCAACACTTGCTGATACCAAGGTGTGGAAATCTGTATGCCTGCTGCCTCTCACACCATGTGGCAGCCGGAAGCAACTGATAGCCGAATATCCTCAGCAGTAACCAGGAAGCAGGCAGCAAGGGTAGATGAGAGTGCAACATCTTCGGGAACTTGTAAGCACCGATCTTGAGGGGCGAAGGTTGGTGATTGCTGGAGGGAAGACCTAAATGTTCTTGAAGGTAGATTTGGTTAATCAGGACTCGAATGCCATATTGGTGGAGCCGAGCCTGAATTATGTTTCTTGTCAGATGGTCGTTGACATAGGGGCAACTATAATGGTGGTAGGACCAGACATCCTGGGGCCTTCCTCCCAGCAATCGTATTATGAGAGCATGGATCATAGCTATTTCACTACAGTAATGGGCGAGGAGACCACACCACTCAGATGTATACTGAAGAGCCAAAAAAACTGGTATAGGCATGCGTATGCAAATAACAGAGGTATGGAACCAATCAGAGTAACGCAATGCGGTCGGCAGCTAGATCGGTTACTGCTGCTACAATGGCAGGTTATCAACATTTAAGTGAGTTTGAACGTAGTGTTATAGTCGGCACACGAGAGATGGGACATAGCATCTCCGAGGTAGCGATAACATTTGAATGTTCGCGTACGACCATTTCATGAGTGTACCGTGAATATTGGGAATCTGGTAAAACATCACATCTTCGACATCGCTGCGGCCGGAAAAAGATAGTGAAAGAACGGGACAAACGACGACTGACAAGAATCATTAAACATGACAGACTTGCAACCCTTTCTAAAATTGGCGTACATTGGATTTGTGGACTGCCCTGAAGGATTCATGGTGTGAATTGCCTCCTGCATACCTTCAGACATTCGTCGAGTTCATGCCACGTCGTCTTGCGGCACTTCTGCGTGCTCGGAAGGGGCCCTACATGATATTAGCAGGTGTACCAGGATTTTGGCTCTTCAGTGTAAGAGAAGGGTACTCTTAAAGCTTGGTAACCTTAGCATGGAGCACAATATTTCCATAGCAGAAAAAGAGAACAAATACATTTTGGGGCATTATGTGTTATGTAAGCTGGGTGCTATATTGATACTTGGCTAGGGGTACTACGGTCAGGTGACAGGCCCGGCGACAAGGGGGGCGGGACTATGGGTACAGCTGTACCAGGTCCTAGACGATAGGGGGCCCCATGTATTATGTTACATAAAAATAAACAAATTAATTTAAAATAGCATTTGTTTTAAAACTACTTATAATAATAAATTTTATTAAGAAATGTCGTCACAAGCTAGGTAAGTTAACAATGTCGATATATTTTATCTTCGGCGCCGCTATGCACGCAATGCAACGCTTCGGCTACGCGGAGCGCGGGTAGGTAGGTACCGAGCTCTTCGCCTGCCGTGACTCGATATCCCCACCTACTATGCGATCACCGGCTGGTGGCAGTACAGTGCAGTTATTTGACTTTGTTTTTATCTTGTAACTATCAAGTGTGCGTATTGACGATCAAAAATTATTGTGTTTTCATCTGAACATCGAGGAGGCAGCAGAATTAACTGAGAGCACCTGATTGAATGTTCCGAAGATATGGACCCTGAAACTAAATTTAAAAGAAATGTTTTCCTTATAATTATGGACTCTCTGATAACATAACTCAAGTATCGATTTGAGCATTTGAATCATATCTTCTCTGTGTTTTCACCTATTCTAAGTTTTCACAATATGAATATAAATAATATAAGAGAAAAATGTAAAATATTGATTCAAATGTACTCGTAGGACCTGACACCAAGCTTGGAGAGTGAAATTATTCACCTCAAAGATATTTACCATGCAACGTTTAAAGAAATTACAGGTCCTTTAGTATTATTGAATGCGATTTACAACTTGCAATTAGAAAACATTTTTCCAGAAGTGAGTACTACACTGCACATTTTCTGTAGTCTGCCAATCACAGTCACGGAAGGTGAGCAAGCATTTAGCAAGCTTGCCTTAATAAAAAACTACATGCGGGGAACAATGCTTCAAGAGCGATTTAATAGTTTGGCATTGTTATCTATAGAGCACGAAACAGCACGAGAAATAGATTTCAGTGACGTTATAAAGGACTTTGCTGCATTAAAAGTAAGAAGGCTCATTTAAAGTTGAAATATGTTTTGTTTCTGGCAATAAATAATATTTAAAATGTTTTATTATTTTATTATGTACATATCCAAATACAGTGAAATCCCGATATTTCACATCCCGATTATTCGTATATCCCGCTAATTCGTGCAAATTTGCCGGTCCCTTGAGAAAATCCCTTTAATTCGTAAAAAAAAACAATGCATTCCGGTCCCCTCGATAATACGTATTTATTTTGGTGCTCGAGCTCAATTAAAACGTCTTATAATTCTTATTTCCAACTTAAAAATCTCGTTAACTCGTAATGTTTTTAACCCTAGACTGTACACCAGCTCTAGATTTATGCAATTTGGGCAGGGTAAAAAAGACCGGAAGGGTACTGAGGGACGTAGGAGGGTTTGAATGGCAGGTAATGACGCCGAGTAGGCTGTGAGGCGATGTGTCTGTGATTCTCAGAACTAAGAGGCGCCTTGCTGTCCGGTCTACGGTTATGAGAGGGTAGGAAGGAGCAGAGCGAGTGAAAAGTTAGTCAGTTCGGTCTTAGCCATGCCTCCGAAAAGAGCTAATAAGTATCTTTCCATTAGATAAAAAAAAGAAATCATTAACGCCGTGGCCGGTGGTGATAAACAAATTGACGTGTCCAAACGTTATAACGTTTCTCCTTCCACAATAACATCAATTCTGAATAACAAGGACAAAATCGCCTCTCAGACATCGGACAGCAAAGTCTGCGCTTTAAGACTGGTGAGTATCCATAACTAAAAGAGAATTTAAAAAAGTGGTTTGCGCAAGCACGGAATTCGAATGTACCAATTGGAGGAAACATTATAAGAGAAAAAGTAAAGGTTTTCACAGAATAAATGGGAATTAAAGACTTTCGTGCGAGTTATGGTTGGTTTGATAGGCTTAAAAAAAGGCACAGCATAAAATTTAAGAAGCTTAGTGTTGAAAGTGCGAGTGTATCGCCCAACGTTTGTTCTGAGTGGAAAGACGAATTGGGAGAAATAATCAATTCTTATGAGCCCAACAACATTTTTAATGCTGATAAGATGGTGCTATTTTATAAGTGTCTCCCCGACTGATCAATATGGATCTGAGAAATTAAGACCGCTAATGACAGGCAAATCAGCCAAGCCAAGATGTTTTAAAAAACATGAAAACTTTTGCGACGACCTATTGTGCAAACAAAAAAGCGTGGATGACGGGTGAATTATTCAAGGAATGGATACAATCAGTGAATGCTGATATGGAGAAAAGGCAGTGAAAAATTCTACGTTTCATGGATAATTGTACGGCCCATAACAACACCCCACCGCTCACTCATGTTAATGTTTTGTTTTTGCCTGCCAACACTACTTCTAAGCTGCAGTCTCTAGACCAGGGCATTATTAAATAGTTGAAAACATTTTACTGCAAGGAAGTAGTGATGCAACTCCTTTACAGCATCGAGGATGGGAAGGATCATAAAATCACCTTAATTTCAGCCATGAACATTGCTCACAAGGCGTGGCAAAGTGTTAGCGAAAGCACAATAAAAAACTGTTTTCATGCTTGTGGATTCACGGAGGTGGAACTTTCATCAGCAGTTACTGAACAAGACTTAGAATGCCCTGTGAATTGGAATTGTCATCCTCAAAATGAAGAAAATGTTATAACGTTTGAATATTTAGTCTATTTTGACGATGACCTAGCGGTAGCGGGGATTCTAACTGATGACGAAATTTTGGCTCCATCTAAGGACATTGATGGTGAAGGTGATGACGAAGATGATGTGCTGACAATTACACCTAAAGTGGCTAAACAATAGCGAAATGAGACGTTGGCGATGAAGTATTTTCTGCTTTGAACATGCTTGACAAAGCCATCGACAATACCCGTCTGCAAGGCTTGCACCAAAAGAAAATTACAGATTTTTTTAAACGTAAATATTTAATGTGTTGTTTATTGCTGTAATTATTGATTTATATAAACAGTACATATATATACATAATATGTAGCCATGCATTTATCATTACATATTAATGCAAATTTGCATTAATCTCGTTATTATGTTTTTGGCTCCCGATTATTGGTAATCCCGCTAATATGAATATCTCGATAATTCATATTTAACATTCAGTCCCTTGACAATACAAATTATCGGGATTCTACTGTACATATAAAGCTAAGCTATAGCAGACTATTACTTGCTACTATAATATACTAACTACCAGATGCAAATTTAGGGACCAGGAGGGCACACATGGGAATCAGATTAACGGGCCTCAACATTTCTGTCACTGGGCCTGTCAGGTGATACCGAGTTGGTAGTGTCAACATGACAGGATTTATCTTCGCCAATGAGCTGCCCGGTAGTGTGTAGTCAAGTCAACTATATTTCCTGCTTCTAGTGAAATTGTTATTCAAGGCAGATGCCAGGGGAAATTTGTGAGGCTTTTGGGCATAATTTAACCAGCCCAGAAAGGTAGCATTCTATCAGATGGTACTATTGTAGCAAGGACTTTGGTCTCTTTAAGCTTGGACAAGTTTCCACTAAGGATTATTAATTTATCTGACAGTGCTCTCCAGTTTGAGGGAGGAGGGGAGGGGGCACAGTATGGGTTTGCAAGCAGGTCTCACATGAACTTCCAAATGTTCCTGAAACTTTTATGCCACAGAATACCAAATGTCCCCTACTAGATGCTCTAGGGGAACTGCTAACAATAACACAAGAAAACTTCAACTGGTGACAAGAGAAGGCCGTCACAGAATTACTACATAGAAATAGGAATGTTTAATCCTGTGAGCCAAATGACCTTGGCAGAACTATCATTACATGAAATATTGACACAGGGGATGCAAGGCCCATAAAGCAACCACCAAGACAACTACCACTACACTAGCGTGATTAGGTGGTTTATGGGATTCTGAAACAGGTGAAGTTAGATGTGCTAGAGCCATCAGTCAGTCCATGGTCTTCTCCCATTGGGCTTGTTCAAAAGAAAGATGGCTGTATTAGATTTTTTGTTTATTACCACCAACTTAATAATGTGACAAGTAAAGATTCTCATCCACTCCGATGATTAGATGGGACACTGAACACCCTAGCAGGTTCACAGTGGTTTTAAACTTTGGACATGTAGAGTGGATACTGGCAATGCGAGGTGGCTCCAGAAGACAGAGCATAGACTGCCTTTTGTGTCCAAGGGAAAGTAACTTGGCATTTCAAAGTTATGCCCTTTGGTCTATGCAATGCCCCTGCTGCCTTTGACCAACTGATGGAGATAGTCTTGCCTTTAGAAATTTGTCAGGTGTACCTAAACAACGTCATGGCCACATGAAAAACATTTGAATAGCATTTGACATTCATAGATTCTGTGTTTCAGAAAGTAACTGCAGCCACCCTGAAATTAGTTCTTAAGAAATGCCACCTTTTCCAAAAGAAAATTACTTTCTTGGGACATGGTTTGTTTGCCCATGGGATTGAAAAAGATGCTTAGAAAATTGGAGCAATAAGAGATTGGCCTCCGCCAACTGACAAAACTGTAGTGCAAAGTTTCCATGGCTTATTTGTTTACAACAGTCAAAGAATGCCCAGGCTAGGCATGATCACCAAGCGTCTGCATGAATTGACTAAGGTAAAAATAAAATTTTATTTGACCCCTGAGTGTGAAGTTGCATTTAATAGACAAAGGTAATTCTGACATCTCCTACAGGGTTGGGCTTCCCAAGTTGAGAGGGTGGATTCATTCTGGATACTGATGCTAGTGATGTAGGCATTGGGGCTGTGCTATCACAGATCCAGGATAGAAAGTAGAGGCCATTGGAATTCTTCAGTACTATACAACCCAAGCCAGACAGAAATTACTGTGTAACAGCAGGGAGCTCCTGGCCATGGTGAAGTTGACTGCAAATTTTCTACTATAAGCTTATGGCAGGCACTTTATCCTAAGAACTGATCATGCTGTATTACGGTGGCTACTGAATTTCAAGAACCCAGAAGGTCAAATAGCCTAGTGGATACAACACCTGTAAGAATATAAATTTAAATAAATCACAGGTCTTGATGCCTTCACAGCTATGCAGATTCACTTTCGAGGAGAACGTGCTAACCATTTTTCCATCATTGTGAAATGCCAGGAGGAAAAGGGTGGTGTATCATTGAGGGCAAGGAGGACAAAAATTCAAGGCACTATAGTTTGCAATGGGTCAGCTACCTGGGATGATAAGGACCTTAGAAATGATCAGCTAACTGATCCTACCTTGCATCCAATATTGAAGTGGAAAGAAGCTGGTTGTCGATCAAGATGGGAGGAGATATCCAGTCTAGGCCCGACAGTCAAGGCATACTGGAAAATGTGGAATTTCCTTATACTGGAGAATGGTGTGCTTTACTGGAACTGGGTAAGTAATGATAGGAAACAAAGTCACTTACAATTGATTTTACCAGAGTTATAAGTACTATGTTCTAAGTACTAAGAGAACTGCACAACACAGCAGCAGGTGGTTACTTCTGTGTAAGACCATCGACAGAGTTTGACTGAGATTCTATTAGTTGCATTGTCTGGAGGATGTTGAGTAGTGGTGCCATCCGTATGATGCCTGTACTGCAAGGAAGGGTCCAAAGATTAAGGGACACGGTCCCGTTCAGAAATACAATGTTTGGGTTCCATTGAAAGGATGGCAGTGGACATTCTTGAACCATTACGTCATTGAAAGGGGGAATTGGTACCTTCTGGTAGTGCAAAACTACTTCACAAAGTGGCTCAATGTCATACCAGTTCTAAACCAAGAGGCTGGCATGGTAGCTGGTACATTTGTAGAACATGTTTTCTCCAGGTTTGGGGTGCCATTAGAGCTGTATTCTGATCAAGGATGAAATTTTAAAGCAACTTTTTTACTGGAGGTAATGAGGAATTTAGAAATGAATAAAACTCGCACCACAGCATTGTATCCTCAGTCGGATGGGATGGTCGAGAGGTAAAATCGTACCCTAAAGCAGTACCTTGCAATCTTCATGGAAGACAACCAGAAGGATTAGGAATCCAAGGTACCCTTATTTCTCTTGGCAAATCATTCAGCAGTCCATGAGTCAACAAGGATGCTGCTGTTTAGGAAGGAGCTCTGCCTCCCTGGTGACCAGCTGTTCGGATCTCCAGTGAAAAAAAAAGCAGCCACCCAAGAATATGCCAGTAAACTACATCAAATTTTAGTCGACATCCACGAATTTGCCCGCCAGCACTTTAAAATTAAAAGTGTCAGAATGAAAACACAATATGACCGGAGAATGTCTGAAAGATTTTTCAAGGAGGTCAGCTGGCGTGGCTGTATAAGCACCAAAGACAGAAGGGTTATTATCTGAAGCTACAGAAATGTTGGGGAGGCCCGTACAGGATCTGGAAGCAGATCAACAATGTGGCCTACCAGATTTGTTGACAGGGCTCTAGGGCGAAGCCTAAGGTTGTCCACATCAACCAACTGGTACTCTATGATGGTCCAGAAGTCGGGATGATCAAACTTGAGGAGTGGGCAGTGTTATGCATGAACCCTCATGTCTGGCACAAGGCACGTGCGGTGCCCCACGGTGGTGTGGAGCGGTGAGCTACCACTACCTGGCTGCCTTTCTATTGTTGAGTGGGCAAAATGATTGACAGCTGCCTGCAAGGGTGTGACAGTCCTCCCATCCGCCTTCTGGAAAAGTTGGTGCTGCAGAATATTGAATTAACTTTCTAGTAATCTCTTTCTTCGATGCATTTGTACACAAAGTGATTGACATCAGCAGAGAGGACGGACAATGGCAGAGGGTGCGAGATGACAGCAGATGTGTGTGTGTGTGTGCACGTGCGTGCATGCACGTGTGCATGGGGGCACTAGGAGCACTCTAGAACATTCCAGACAGAATTAAGGTGGGACTGTATGAACATCTGACCGGAATGTATTATAAATATTTGATCTGTCAAATATGGACAGTAAATTTATGAAATTATTCAGTTTAATGCGACTGACTTTATTTATTTGACATTAATTTCTGTGTGATGGAAAATTATTAAATATAAATTTTAATTAGCAAGTGGTAGTAATTTATTGTGAGATATTAAGTTAAGAGTATTTTCTTTGTGGTGTTTGTAAATAAATTATTAAATTGTTGTTAAATCTTTTATTTAATTAAAACCTCCCTCCCTTAAAGAATTTGGCTAAGCCTGTTGAATTTGAGAAGTTGTAACAGACATTATATTGTCATAACTTTTAACATGTTAATAAGTATGTTTAATTTGCTTAATATTTATTTTTGTATTTTAAGTCAATGTGCTCCAGGAACTGTTCGTTTTGTTATTAAACATATGTGCTTCTTGAGTGAATAAATAATGAAACAAACAAAAAATAAATATTAATTTATACATATTTCAAATCATATATTTACATGCATACTCTGATAGGCAATAAAAATTCAGATGTAAATGGATATGCATTCTAGAGAAATGGTTAAAGAGAGAGGAAGATATGGCTAGTGATAAACATTAGATTACCTTTACTGTGATACCTGCCAAATGCTGAAGTTTGGAAGTAGGTATTGATTCTGCTCTGCGGCGTGAGGCGCCAGCACTTGATGCTAGCCCTCAGTGATAGGGCGTAGGAATACGTCGACACTGTTGTCTCTAGGTCCAATTTACTAATAACATACACTATACTTGTGATTTCATATAGTCGAGTTTTATTGTTGCTTGAACAGGTTAACTGGTACATGAACTCACGAGACNATAATCGAGTTTTATTGTTGCTTGAACAGGTTAACTGGTACATGAACTCACGAGACAAAACTCTCCTCCCCTTTTCCTATGTAGGCTACGTATGGTTTGACGCCGCGACTGGCATCGTTGGGGGGAGGGGGGCGGAAGATTCTTCGCACTTGGTGTAGAACTACTTATCTGACACTGCAGCGCTGAATTCCCTCAGCTGGCGGCTTGGAACTGCTCTCGAACTTGGTGGGCGTCTCGGCGCCTGGCTTCGAAGTTCCTTCTTCCCGGGTCCAACGCAGGACTCTGCGTTTGACGAAGTCTGACTGACTTTTCTCGGATGCTTCCCGCCGCACGTCCCGCTTGACGGCCTCCGACTGAGGTCGACGTCGTGATGCATTCTCGATCCTCGACTGACTCCGGCTGACTGACTGACTGCTCGATCCGCGACTGACTGATTCGACGTCTCTCCACTGACTGCCCCGTTGCTCCCCCCTTCGTGTGGTTTTGTAGCGTCCATCACCATATTCAACTTGCCCCGTCTCTGCTGCACGTGTCCGGGGTGCTTGTCGTCCCTCCGGGTCATAAAACACGTGGCCGCTGCTCGTGTGGTCCGCAGCCGGCCTGGCGTCGTCCCTTGGTTCTGGCCTGGAAGTTTATTGTCCCGTTCTGCACGCACGTCCGCTAAAAGCTCTCATGGTTTATTGCGGTATAAGCCCGGGACAGGCGCAGCTGGTGGTGGGATCTCGGTGTCCCTTGGGCAGCTGCAAAATGCAGCTGTGTCCGCGCCCTGGTGCCTTCCGTTGTCTCCGGATGTCGTCTGCACGTGCAGGAACAGTTGCACGTGCAGAAACCTTTGGTAGCGTGCCTTTGCAGCTGCGAGGCTCCTGGCGTCACTCTTCCGGCACGTCCACAAAACCCTTAATCCTTATTGCGGTCGTCCGCCTGCGAGCTTCGCCAGAGCGTGTGTTCTGACGAATAAAATATAGGGACGCAGAATGCGTCAAACTCCCCACCGCTCTCTTCGTCGGGGGCACGCTCTGGCATTTCTTCCTGTTATGGTTGTCCTCTGGGCTCATCGCGGTTCTGTGCGCGCGCGGCGCTGCACTTGTGCTGCTGGGAGGCAGCGAAAGCAGCTGTGGTGGCCTTCTGCTTCTGACCTCGTTAGGGAAGGGGAGGGGCGGTCCCCCTCCATACTATGNGGCCTTCTGCTTCTGACCTCGTTAGGGGAGGGGAGGGGCGGTCCCCCTCCATACTATGTCGCGTGGCCCTGGCAGTGCGTCTGAGGGAAAGTTAGGGCTTCTGCGTCACAAACCAGTTTGTGAGGGTCACACCCTCTTACAATTTTAGAACATCGCAGGCCCGCAAACCCTAGGCAATGCTGGGGGTGGGGGGGAGTTGTCTCATACTTTGAAAATTGACAAAAAGTACAAACAAAATAAACCCTGGTCACATAGATTATTCACAATCTCCCTACACATTAACATTGCACGATAACTATTTACAAGCCCTTACACACTAATACTTATCAAACAACTTATTCACAATCTCCCCAAACCCTAACGTTACACGATAACTATTTACAAGTCCTTACACACTAACGCTTATCACACACCTTATTCACAATCTCTGGCGAGCTAAAATCACGCGAATGTAAACGTCTTTGGATACTGCGGCACCGCTACTTTACCGCATAAAACCACTACATACTTTAAGAATTTCTTTCTAAAACTCTAGGCTAAAGATTTCAAAAAGACCGTAAAAATTTTTGCCACTTGTAGAAATTTTCTTCAAAAATTTTATTTCAGATCTTTAAAATCACCGGTTAACCTATAAATGGGTCACTTACAAATAATCTAAGTTATCTCGGACCTTTTACATAACATAACCTTTCGTTCTACCCAACACGTGCCATTGAAATAAAACATTTCATTTTCCCGATACACTACCTGTAATCACAGCGCGTCTCGCATCTCACACATCCGTGCGGCCATTCCGCGCGGCCTGCGAGAGCCCCGTCATTGGCCGGAGCTTCGGCCACTCCCGGGCCTTTAACCTCGTAGATTAAAAAAATTACTTATTCTTGCTCGTTTTTTCAAGCGATGCTTACTGACCTACGGACTTTTTTCTGTAGTAAAACGTGACAAAATATAAAAACGAATAATTTAAAACCATGATTCTCGCCCTCAGCATCGTCACGCGAGATATATTCGTCACAAGCGGCCCACTCATACAACAAGAACGTATTATAAAATTACAGCCGACGTCATAAGCCATGACAATTGAGAAATTAACTAACTCAACTATGGTTCTCTACCCTATATTTAGCAAACAGCTTTTTTTCAGTAACACTTTAAATACTATATACCTCCAGTAACTGGTATATGAACATTACAATCATCAAAAAAAAGTACACTCTTTATATATTCATTCTCAGAATTTTCCTTGTGTCACGAACCAACAAACTTTAACGCACCTTAACCAAACTTCGGTAATTAAAAATTATTAAGGTTATTGCGCACAAAAACCTGTAACTTTTTTTTCTAGACATTCTTGTATATCTAACTTTAACATTCCCCCATTTTCTACACATAACTTACCAATGGTAAACACAAGTAAACATCGGTAAACAACTCTCGTAAGCAATGCTTTACAGTGGTAAACAAAAAGTAAACAGAATACAAACATCGGTGAACATCTATTAATTGGGGGCACACAAGTGCACACAATCAGTAACTGGCAAACATTGCTACTGATGAATTTAGCTCGGGGTACAATTAGACAGATGTCCTGCCACTTTGTCGCGGACTTTCGTGGTTTTCACTGTGCATGTTTGAACACATAATTACACTACAACATTGACTTGATCAGTTGGCTAAAGGCCTCTCCACACTTTGCACTTGCGGTTTTGCAATTAACGAAATTAACCGGTCCCTTTTCTTTCGGTAAACACACACAAAAAAAAATTAATAAAAAAATGATTATTTGTTGCACTTATTTCTGTGGCTGATGGGGGCTTCGCGCCCTGGTGGTTCTCAGCGGGCGACACACGGTACACACTCGCACTTGCGTCGCACAGAGTCTGTGTCTAGGATCTTCAGTTAGGCCCCTGGGCTGCTCGAGGCCTATAGGTGCGGCGATCCCTGTAGAGCTGGGGCCTCTCCCCCTCTCGACAGCTGCGCCATGGCTGGACCCTCCGTGATTCGTCCGTCCCAGACGTGATCTCGTCAGCTGGGCCCTCGGATGGTGCGCGGCCTATAGGTGCCGTGATGTCTGTCCCGTCCGTCCCAGGCGCTGCTTCCGCGGCCATCGGTGGCGGCAGGGAGCGTCCCTCGCCGGCAGGAGGCTGGGCGCCGGTTGTCGGGGCTGTGGGCGTGTCTCCCTCGGGTACCTCCACTGCTCCCGGGTTCGATTCTCCCTCGGTGTTCCCCTGTAGAGGACGTCTTGAATTTTCTTCGCTCGCGTCTCTCCGGTCCCGGCAATTACGCCATGGTTGGATTCTCTCTCCCTCCTCCCTGCTCGTTCGCTTCTGGACGCCATCTTTTCTTTCGTCCGGCCTCTCTCCTTCGTCCGTCCCTCTCTGTGTGTGCGCTTCCGGCTCCCCCTCGAGCTCGCGCAGTATTTCCCCTTCAAATTCTCCCTCGCTGGTTCTCACCGTCTGTTCCTTCCGTCCGCGGAGTACCTGCCCCTCCTCCGTTCGCTCCCCGCCATCTTTCGCTCCCGCGCGCCTCCCTTTCTCCCCCGGCCAACCGTCAATGGTTCCTCGCTCCCGTGGCCTCGTGGCCCGGGCGTCACTCAGGTATGGGGTTACCTCCCCTGACCGTCGCCGCCACGCGGTCTGCTGCCCGTTCATTGCCCCTTCGCCCCTGTCCTTACTGCTCGTCCCGTGCGCAAGTGGCATATTACTGGCTTCTTCTGGGCAGTCCCGCTTGGCTTTCCTGGGGTCCTGAGTGCGGGGCTCGGGTATAGGGCGTATCTGGTCCCTCGCTACCTTCCGCATTTTTCCCATTTCATCTTCCGCCCAGTAGACATTCCCTTGGCGCCCCGCTATGATGTACGGTCCTTCCCATTTCGGCGCGAACCCTGCACAGTATTTTTCACTGGCCCGGCTCAGAGGATGCTTGCGCAAAAATACATGCTGGCCTTCGGGTAGGTGGTGTTCGTCGCGGGTTTGTTCCGGGTACTTGCGTCGGATGTACCTTTGTTGGTTTCTCCGCGCCGTGCCCGTTCTTCGGATTGCTGCTTTCCTTATGGCTTCGGGGCCGGGCAGCTCGGTCGCCTCGGTCTCCCACTGCCATTCTCCTGGGCGGCGGAGATTGTACCCGAGGATAAGTTGGCTGGGCGAAGTGCCTAGGGCGTCATTGTGCCGGCGCCGCAGTGTGTATAGTATCTCGGGGATGTGCATGTCCCATTGTGCATGATTGTCGCCCATCCGGACGCGCAGGTTCTTTTTCAGCTCCTGGTTCCGGCGTTCGGTGGGGTTGGCCTGGGGGTGATATGCGGGCGTCGTCCAGTTCTCCGCCCCCCATGTTTCACACGCCTTCGCCCATTTTGTGCCGGTGAATTGGGAGCCGTTGTCCGTTAGGACGCACTTTGGGAACCCCCACCTGGGAAAAACCTCCCGCTCCATTTGTCGGATAATCGTGCCTGCTTCCTGATTAGGTATAGGGAAGGCTTCCGTCCACCGGGAGAACTGGTCGGTTACGACGAGCAGGTACCGTTTTCCCCGGGGTGTCCTAGGATAGGGGCCCATAATGTCCGCGGCGATGTGCGTCCACGGAGTCTTCGGTCGTCTGGGCGTATACCGCGTCTTCGGCACCGGGTATGCCTTGTTTGCACAGCACGTTTGGCATCTGGCGACGTACTCTCGGACTTCCCGCGCGACTCCGTGCCAGGTGTATCGGGTGGTCAGGGCCCTTAATGTTTCTTGGCACCCGGGGTGTCCCGCGTGGGGATGGTCGTGATGGTGCTCGCAGAGGCTGGGTCGTAACTCTTTGGGGACCCAGACCTTCCACTGCTCGGCTCGCGGGTGGGTCCTGGCCCAGACTACGCCGTCTCTTATCTCGTATTGCTCGGGCTGCCGCTCCATTAGTCCCGGTAGTGCGGGATCGGCCTGCTGTAGGTCTTGTAGCAGTTCCTTGTTCTCCCGGAACTTAATTAGTTGCAGCCCCATGTGCCCGGGCTGTGGAGACTTCGGAGGGGAGGGGGGAAGCATACGGTCCCAGTCGTCCGCCCCTCTGTTCTGGTCTGACCCTTGTGGTTGTCGGGATAAGGCGTCGGGTAGCTCGTTGGCAGACCCTGGGCAATGCTCTATTGTGAAAGAGAATTCCATTAGGAACAACGCCCACCGCCCCAATTTTGCCCTCTCGCTGCTCTTGGTTCTTAGCCAAGTGAGGGCCTTGTTGTCGGTCCGGAGGACGAAGGGCCTGTCCTCTAAATAGTAGCGGTACTTGCGGACCGCCCAGATCACCGCCAAGCACTCCTGCTCGTTACTGTGGTACCGTCGTTCGGCCTCCTTGAGCATAGTGCTGGCGTATGCGATGATTCGTCGTGGGCGCTGTGGCTGCTCCTGATACAGAACCGCCCCCATTCCGGTTCCGCTTGCGTCCGTCTGCAGGATTAGTGGTAACCCGGGCATAGGGCGATATAACATGCTTATGTCACTATACCGCGCCTTAATCTCTCGGAAGGCCCGTTCATGTTGGTCGTTCCACCTCCAGCGAGCCGTTTTGGGTAGCAGCTCGTTGAGGGGAGCCATAAGAGGGGCGACATCCTCGATGAAGTCGCGGAGCCAATTACACAGTCCCAGGAACCGCCTCAATTGTCTCCGGTTTGTCGGCGCCCTGGCGTCTTCGATCTCCCGCACCTTTTCGGCTTTTGGGTAATTCCCTTCAGGGGTGATTATGTGCCCTAGATATTCGACCTGGGTTTTGCCGAAATGGCACTTCTCCAGTCGGCACGTCAGCCAGTGGAGCTCGAATCGTTCCAGCACCTTTCTCAGGTGTACCTGGTGCTCCTCCCATGTGCGGGAATACACGATGACGTCATCCAGATACGCCAGGCAGAATTGTCCGCTGTAGCCGGTAAGTACCACGGCCGACATAAGCCGCTGGAAGGTAGCCGGTGCGTTCTTTAAGCCGAAGGGCATTACTCGGAACTGCAGTGTTTCGCCCTCTGGGGTGGTAAACGCAGTATATTTCCGGGACTCTGGGTGCACGGGGATTTGCCAGTATCCGCTGCGCATGTCCAGAGTGGAGAATATACGTGCGTCCCCTAGGTCGCGGAGCATATTTGCGATGTTTATCGCGGGCGGGGCCATTGGGTGTGTGATGTCATTTAGGGCTTGGTAGTCCACACAGAATCGGAGTTCCCCACCTTTCTTGGGTACGAGCACTACCCTGGCATTGTATGGGGAGTCAGTCGGCTCCACTATCCCCTGTTCCTTCATTTCGGCCACCTGGTCGAGGATGATCTGTCGGCGGTGGGCTGACGGGTTACCTGGGCGGCAGTATACGGGGCGCGCATCCTTTACCCAGATTTCGTGTTGGATGGCTGTGGTCTGTTGTAATCGGCCGTTGTTCCCGAATATCGCCACGTGGGTGTTCATTATTCGTACTAACGCCCGCAGCTGGTCGGGTCTTAGCTGGTGGTTCACCTCCTTGTCGGATATGGCTCTTGGTCCTTCCGTGTTCACGGGAGCCTCCCAGTTTATGGCCATTCTGTCCCGCCTGCCCAGGTATAATCGCCTTTGCCCGCAGTCGATTATACAGCCTTGGCTCGACAGCCATGGTTGCCCGAGGATCACTTCTTCCGCTAACTGCGGGGCACAGAAGAACTCCGTGGCTACTGTCTCGACCCCTGTGTCTACTGGCAAGGTGATTTTTCCCTCTATTGTCAGGCGGGATTCTGTCTGGGCCATCTGGACGCGTCGGGCGTCCTTCTTCATCGCTTTTCTTTGATCTGGCGTCAGCAGCTGGCTTCTGATAAAGTTGCCAGCTGCGGCGGTGTCTAAGATCGCCTTGATGGTGTGTCCATTAATCCGGGCTTCTATCCGAGGGGCTTGCGTGCCCGATCCCGGGTCGCCCACTATGTATATCTGCCTCACCCTTTTATTTATGCCGGGGTCGCAGGGTGGCTCAAGGTCCCGGCGGCGGCGTTTCCCGCCCCTCGTCCCTGGGGCATCGCCTTCCCTGTTCCAAGGGGGGCGTTCCGGGTGGCTCTTTCCCTTTCTACAGCGACCCGGGCTTTTATGGTGGGACAGTTCCGGTGGAGATGCCTCTCGGGACAGTACCAGCACTGTGGAGGGCCCCTGTTTTCGCTTTTGTCGGCGCTATTCTGTATTGTGCGCTCTGGGCGAACGGCAGGGAGGGGCGTGGGAAGGTTGGTCCCGACCCTTACCGCGCGCATTTCGCGGTAATCGATCTCTGCCTCCCTCGCCCGCTCCACGAGTTCCTCCATTTTTATTGCCCGTGGGTGGCGAAGGACGCTCCTTAGGGCTGGTATTAATAGCCTCGTAATTATGCAAACTCCCTCCGCTTCCGTTCCTTCTGGTGCGATGCGTGCATACATTTGCGCCTTCCTCCTAATGAAGATTTCTACCTCTTCCTCGTTTTGTTGTTGTTGGGTGTAGAACTCGGTTCGTAGCCCAGTTATCACCTCTTCTCCTGCGAACTTGCTGCTCAGTCGGGCAGCGAATTGTTCCCATGTCGTTATAAACTCCCCATACTTGTCCCACCAGCTGAGGGCGGCTTGTTTTAATTGTTCGCGTGCCTTCTGCACCCACCGCTTCCTGGGAACACCCCCTGTCCGGAACTCGTGTTCGCAATTCTGTATGAATCGTTCTGGATCTTCGTGGGGTCTTCCTGCGAACTCCGGCAGGACCTTTTCCTCCCCTATTCCTTGTATTCCCTCTGCCCGGGTGTCACGGGTTTGGTCTGCATTTGAAGGGGGCTCCCTGTTTGTCCGTTTCTGGTACACCCCGCACTGGTATACCCAGCCTCTCGGCCCTCGGCTCCTTCGGGCCACCCTATACATAGGTTGTGGAATGCCTGTGTACAGGTAGCGCACCGAGTCAGGCGCGTGTTGTGTCCCGGGCAATTCAGGAGGTCGCACTGTGTATGCGGCTCCTGACAATCAAGGCACTGGTACCCTGTTCCTTGTGTCGGCCGGAAAACATCCGGCCAGCCGATACATTGATTGCATTGCCGCCGCGGGCAATTGCGGCACTGTACTATGTATAGTCCCGTGCCTTGGCATCGCGGGGCTCTGCACTGCTCCCTCGTTTGCCCCCTGCTTTTGATATGCGTTTGTATGTTAATTGGGGATGACTTTGTCCATATCTCGTCCCCTTCTTCCTGGGTCTGTGCACTCCCCCTTTCTTCTAAACTCTGCGGCCTGCCATTTTCTCGTCTGGTTTATTGCCTAGCTCTGCTCCCTTCTCGGTTCTATTGTCGGTACTGTGCGCCACAAGGGTTAATTGTATTTTTATTTTATGACCCCCTCGAAGTCATAAATGTGCTAGCTCTCGGGGCGAGATTCCTTTACTTACAGGTGCTTCAGTTTGTCCTTGCTTCCATCTATACCGACTTCAGCGGGCCCCACAGTTGGGCGCCAAAAATTGATACCTGCCAAATGCTGAAGTTTGGAAATAGGTATTGATTCTGCTCTGCGGCGTGAGGCGCCAGAATTTGATGCTAGCCCTCAGTGATAGGGCGTAGGAATACGTCGACACCGTTGTCTCTAGGTCCAATTTACTAATAACATACACTATACTTGTGAGTTCATATAATCGAGTTTTATTGTTGCTTGAACAGGTTAACTGGTACATGAACTCACGAGACAAAACTCTCCTCCCCTTTTTCTATGTAGGCTACGTATGGTTTGACGCCGCGACTGGCGTCGTTGGGGAGGGGGGGGGAAGATTCTTCACACTTGGTGTAGAACTACTTATCTGACACTGCAGCGCTGAATTCCCTCGGCTGGCGGCTTGGAACTGCTCTCGAACTTGGTGGGCGTCTCGGCGCCTGGCTTCGAAGTTCCTTCTTCCCGGGTCCAACGCAGGACTCTGCGCCTGACGACGGCCGGCTGCCGACGACGACTGCTCGCGGATTCACTCCGTCCTCTTCCGTGTCCGTCGGCCGACTGCCCCGCTTGGTCCTGCTCCTCGTGGTTATGTAGGCTTGATCACCATATTCAACCTCCCCCTTCTCTGCACGTGGTCCGGGGTGCTTGTCGTCGTCCCGGGTCATAAAACACGTGGCCGCTGCTCGTGTGGTCCGCAGCCGGCGTGGCGTCGTCCCTTGGTTCTGGCCTGGAAGTTTATTGTCCCATTCTGCACGCACGTCCGCTAAAAGCTCTCATGGTTTATTGCGGTACAAGCCCGGGACAGGCGCAGCTGGTGGTGGGATCTCGGTGTCCCTTGGGCAGCTGCAAAATGTAGTTGTGTCCGCGCCCTGGTGCTTTCCGTTGTCTCCGGATGTTGTCTGCACGTGCAGGAACAGTTGCACGTGCCGAAACCTTTGGTAGCGTGCCTTAGCAGCTGCGAGGCTCCTGGCGTCCCTCTTCCGGCACGTCCACAAAACCCTTAATCCTTATTGCGGTCGTCCGGCTACGAGCTCCGCCAGAGCGTGTGTTCTGACGAATAAAATATAGGGACGCAGAATGCGTCAACTGATAACATTTCCAGCTGGCACAAGACAACCATGTTTCTGTGTACCACCCTAATAAATATCAAACTTGACGGGTTACCTCTGAAAACAAGTCTGTGATCACAGTTGGCCAACATCTCTATGGTAGTATGAGAGATATTGGGGAAAGTATGACATAAGATGTATCTGCTGCTTCTTACTTTTTGATCTATCTGAATAAACATTTGTTGAAGAATAACAGTTAAAAAAATAATTACCAGGCTGTATTTACAAATTGAAGTAAAATTGCAAGTTCTGATGTGAAAATAATAGGATCTGCAATATTTATCTTTCTTATTGTGAAATAAATGAACATTCTTTATTAGTGGTGTATGTCGTTTTCCTTTAAGTATAAAAGTAAAAGGTAGACACATGATTAATTAGCTAATGGGGAAGTTCTGAAGTGTCTTTGTTCTCAATGCTTAACTTGGCATGGTCTAGTGGTTCAATTGAGCAAGCACTGCATGATGCACAGCTGCCAACAAGTCAAAATTGTTGAAGACTTGCTAATGTTTGTGACTTGGTTAGAAAGTTTCAACACCACCTTGATGTTATTCTTCAGTTTACTTACTGAACTAATTTTTTTGTTAGGTGTTGCAAACTCACACTGCTCAAAATAATTTCAGTTTTTGTGACAAAAGTGTGTAAAAATATATTTGTGGATGCCATAATTTAGGCAATCTGCAATTTTGAACCACACATTTCAGGTCAATGTGACCTAAAGGGTTAGCATTAATTCTTCAGTAATATTTAATAACTCACCACTCATTAAGTGTTTACAAAATATTTAATAATCCAAGTTAGTCTTCATTAGACAGACTGTTAAGTTATTTTGGGCTATATTTTTGGAAACGGGTCACATTACCCTCTTGTTAAGAAGTTTCCTCTAAACCAACTAAAACTCATTCGGTACCTTTACATTGCTGAAAACATTCTAGGCTGTCACCATCTAGCCCTAAAATAGCCTTGGTAGGTAATTTTATTTTATGGAAACTGTTTGAAAATTTTCAAATATAATGTTTGTATAACTGTGCATTGTTTTACCAAACAATTTTCCGGTTGCATATATATTAATCTTATTAATATTTAATAGCACACCAAGACAAGGAACATTGTCTTAGCTCCATTAATTTAGCTGTTGTTTTCACAATGAACCTCTCTCTTCTTTGTAGTAACATGGGAAGTTGTTCTTCTTTCTCATTTCCCAAGCTCAGAGCATGCCATACTAAAATGGGGAAAAGAGATAAATGTGCTATGACCACTTAAATTTTAACCCTCTCAGCTCTTATCTTTAGCCATATTCAGGAATGATAAATTAAAATCCAAGCTGTATTTAGTAGTTAAATCAACTCTATATTGATGTATTATTAAGTTTGAAACAGTATGGATTTGATCCAAATTTCTATGAAAACATTAATTGTATCAACAATTAATTACACATGTATATACAAATCAAATTGTGGCATGTTTTAAAACTTGTATTTTACACCATCTTTCTATACTTTGCATTTCAGTGTTGTAGCTAACTTGCATCATATAGTACATTCCGTTTGCCCAGAACATCTATTGTCACAACTTGCAAGGCTTTCACATGATTTTGTGAACAAAAGTATTTTTAATCTTATTACCAGTCATCTGAATAAATTATGTCAGTAGTGTGTTTCGTTACTAGTCACAGTTATTCAAAATTTCTTCTTAATCTAAAGCAAATGTTAGCTGATGAGCACCTAATTTGATGTGATAAGATTTAGAATTTTTTGTAATTTTAAAGATTAAATTTTTATTTACAAAGGTTCTTACTAAAGGATTGCTATTTTACAATGTATATGTTTGTGCTGGTTTTCAAGTAAGCTGAATATTGTATTATTTTTTTTTAACCATAGTGGAATTGTTAACTTTTACAGATCTAACATTGAGGAGGTCAACTCCAAACTCCTCCTCAAACTTGCAAAACAAGCTAGTGCTGCTTGTCCACATGGAACATTTGCTCCAGTTTGGGGTATTTTTCGCAGTTCTGCAGAAAAATTATCAACCATTCATGCACAGATGGTACAAAGCATTTCTGATATAGTTAAGGATATCAATAAGTATTCAGAAGAGCTGCAAAGGAAACACAAACAGGTAGCCAGTTTGGTAATTTATACCTTAAGAGTTTCATATGTGCTAAATATTATATCACCATAACAAAAAATTTTTATATTATTTTAAACATGTAATATATTTGGCTGTGTAACTAATTGTAATTATTCTGGCTAAAAATTATATTTTTAATTAGTATTTACAGTACCAAGCCAGAAAATTCAACTGGGTGTGTATTTTATTTTGAATGAATAATGATTTAGTTAAGAAAATCTAGATAACGAGTAGTCGTTTGGTAAAACATCAGTGATATAGAGTAAAAATAATTACTATTACTTTAAATATACTTATTAATAGTCATAATATAGGCCTAATTGTTTGAATTCATAATTGTGTATTTGTCGTTATGTAATTTACTTATGATATTTCAAAAGTAATTGTTACATTTTGGCCATCATTAAATTTTTTATACTTTCTATTAAAATAACAGATTTTTTCCTATTATATAGATGTGGGATTAAAACTGTGTAATAACTGCCATAGATTTGGAATGTGTTATGTGCACTATTGTCTCACTGGCCATGCTCTTCTACAGGCACACACATCATATACATTCATTTTTGTGAGTTTGTTATGTTAAATGTGTGACAAAGAAGGAAATTTGTTTTGGAGGAGTCACGGTAGTGTGGTGGGTAGAATACTTGCCTCCCACTATGGCAAACCGGGTTTGATTCCCGGCGGGGTAAACCACGGATTTTCACATGTGGGAATTGTGCCAGACCATGCCATTGTTTGGCAAGTTTTCTCAGGAATCTTCTGTTTCTCCTGCTGTTGCATTCTGGCACTGCTCCATACTCATCTCGCTTCACCCTCATCAGCTCTCAAGACCTCAATATTAAGAGCAACCAAAATCTCTTCATTCACTCGTTCACTCTCTCTCTCTCACACACACACTCTCTCTCTCTCACACACACACTCTCTCTCTATATCTCACTCGCTCTATATCTCATTTGCTCTATATCTCACTCTATCTCACTCACTCTCTCTCACTCACTCTCTCTCACTCACTCTCTCTCACTCACACTCTCTCTCATTCACACACTCTCTCTCACTCTCTCTCTTACTCTCTCACACACTCTCTCTCACTCTCTCTCACACACTCTCTCCCACACACACTCTCTCTCTCTCACTCTCTCTCACACACTCTCACTCACACACTCACTCTATTTCACTCTCACACTCACTCTATCTCGCTCTCACGCTCACTATATCTCACACTCTCACTCTCTCCCTTTCTCTCTCACACTCTCTCACTCACACTCTCTCACTCACACTCTCTCTCACTCACACTCTCTCACTCTCTCTCACACACTCTCTCTCACTCACTCTATTTCACTCTCTCACTCACTCTATCTCACTCTCACACTCACTCTATCTCACTCTCACACTCACTATATCTCACACTCACTCTATCTCGCTCTCACACTCACTCTATCTCGCTCTCACACTCACTATATCTCATTCTGACACACACTCTCTCTCTCTCTCTCTCTCTCTCACTCTCTCTCTCTATCTCTCTCACTCTTTAAAAAACTATTAATCTACTTGGTGGATTTTGATGTAGAAATCATGTTAGTCATATTGGTTGGAACTGCTAGAGATGTTCCTCAGAGCTATGAAGAGACTCTTGAAAATGGTTGGCATGTTGTGATAAAGGAAGAATTATCTTATCTTGAATTCAATGGTACATTTAACTTAGTTGATCCCCTTCTGAATGCTGAAGTGATTGACTCATGGTGGGTTTTCACTGAAAAAGTGGTGAATGGTGTTACATGCAAGAAAGTGCATCTCGTGGCTCATGGTTACCAGCAGCCTTTGCTTGATGAAGTAGTATTTGCTCCAGTGGCTTGAATGGGAACTTTGAGAGTTTTACTCTTTATAGCAGCAGAAAAAGATCTACACATTGTTATGATATGATTTATGGTTCATTATCATACCTTAAAGGTGTTATAGGGGCATAGTACATTACTCAGATTTAGGTAGAGCATAACAGTAAATATGGGGTTTTATTGAACATTAGGTTAACATTACGAACCATTTAACTACAAATATTACTTGGGAGAGCTTTAAAATAAATACCAGGACGTTAGCTAATTATAATAAGGGACCTCGCCACTTGGAAGCTAACTGGATAGTCTCCACCTTATTCATGTTGCCGTAGGCTGATTCAGGTGGGGGTTAGCGATGGCCAGACACATCCATCTCCAGACGTCCTCTTGGTCCGATGCCTCAATGATAAAAGTTGCCGTTCTTAGTGTTACGCTGTCCTATATTGAGCACGTTGTGTAAGTTTACAGCCCTGTTTATTGGCCACTGGAGGGGGTTTCTGCTTTGTCTTTTGCAAGGTATTTCAGCAATCACTAATGTCCTGGATTAATGTTTGAAGGTGTGATCAGGCAGACTATCCAGCTAAGGCCTAATCACAGTTCATAGCAACATGCAACAACTTGATGCCAAGTTTGCACTCTTAAAGAGTCCTCTTCCAGTGTCAGTGTACATGAATCCACCAAAAGGTTTGCTATGTAGTGAAGGAAAAATTTGTATGCTTAAAAAGGCTCTGCATGGACTATGGCAAAGTTCGAAATGTTGGAATGACTATATTAATCTAGTGTTGATCAATGAAAATTTTGTTAGCTCAAAAGTAGATCCTTGCTTGTACTATAATGGTTCTTGTCTGGGTTGATGATCTGGTTTTATTTCCAATTTCATGGATTATTTTGATTTGATTTGTAAGAATTAGGTTCTGAGTGTGAATTTAAATTCTTAGGTTTGGAAATTGTAGAATATGATAGTGGTGATATCATTGTTAGTTAGATAGATTTGATTGGAAGAATATTGCATAAGTTCAACATGTCTAAATGTAAACCAAGTAAAATTCCAGTGGAACCTAAATTAACTTTGATAATTCATGAACAAAATTGTGAGAATCATACCATGTTACTTTATAAAGAACTCATAGGAAGTTTGCTGTATCTAACGTTAGGGTCAAGACCAAACCTATGTTTTTCAGTGTCATACTGTTGTAGATTCCCAAATTGTTTTAATGTTACATATTGGAAACATAAAAAAAATGTCTTAAGATATATCGAACTCACTGAGAATGTAGGTTTAAAATTTGTAAAATCAGGTGCTACAGGCATGAGTATTAGGACCTTTGTTGACTCTGGTTTTGCTTCAGATGTAAATGATAGTAAAAATGTATCTGGATTCATTATAACATTAAATAGCAATATCATCTGTTGGAGTTCTAAAAAACAAACAGTTGTGGCTCTAAGCAGTTGTGAAGCTGAATATTATGCACTTTCTAGTTGTTTAACAACAACCATATTTCTGCAAAATTTGGTAAGTGAATTTTGTACTGTGGTTGAACCAATAATTTTGTATGAAGATAACCAATCTACAATAAAAATGGCTCAAACTTATGAAACTAAACTACCCAAACCCATAGATGTTAGACATCACTTTGTGAGAGATCTGGTATTTTAAAGAAAGTAAAAATAGTGTATTTGGAAACATCTGAGCAAGTAGCTAATATAATAACCAAACCATTGTCTTATGTTAAATTTAATTTTTTTGTTCAAAAGTTAAATCTTGTTGAATTGGGTGGGGGTGTTATATGTCAAATCTAGGTTAACTTACAGTTGGTGCTTTATACAGTTCTGAAGTTGGCATTTTTACACTCCGATGTGATATTCGTTTGTTTTGTGTGGGCCGTGGTGCATTGAGTGTCAGTAGCAGTTAGTCATGTATGTGTGTCAAAGCTGTTCACTTTAAACCGTGTCTCCTACAGTTGCCTTTTTATTGTACTTCACTGCATAGTTAATACAAATATTTTTGCAATAATCACAAAATAATTTATATGTACGTTTAGATATGTCATGTGTTTACATATGTCACCAAATTATTTGTGAAAATAACTATTTGTTCTAGGTTTCCAGGAAATTTTTTTTAGATATTTTTCTGTTCTCAAGAACAATAAAAAAAAAAATAATCCTCAGGCACAACAAGGAATAAGTACTAAGTTGCCAAGAAAATTTGTCTTGCACTGAAATAACTACAGACATTTAAAATATGCTAGACAGAGAAGAAAAAGAGAAAACTAATGCATGTTTGTAGAGAATGATTTTCTGTAACTTTAAAGTAGTACAGTAGTTCTTTAAAGTCTGTGAAGAATCTGGGACACTGGGTTTGGGTGTGAAGATGCACACCAAGAAACAAATGCTAAATACTGCTGAAAATAAGGAAGAAATATCAATCAAAACATATAGATGTCATCTTGTACTTTGGTGACTTTGATGTTTGTTCAGTGACCCTTGACCCTAAAATGCCAAACAAAAATGTAACAAAGAAAGCAACTACTGGGTTAGATTATGCAAAATAAAATGGGTGGCCACTGTGTTGAAATGAATGTTGAATCAATACAGTGGCCATCAAACTGGAGTGAGAAAGCATGATAATATGTGTAACATAATTATTAGAATTCTTTTGGAAAAATTTTGGTTTTATTAAAATATTACAACAGAACAGTTTTTTTTTTTAAATTTTTTATTATTTTCTGTTGTAAATTTGAAGATACAATTTGAGGTCACTGCATCGACAAAGCATCAGTTTTCAAGATTGTGGCCATATAAGTGAATCTGCGTATGCCAACACTGGTTTGGCCTTTATTTTGCAGTGTCTAGAACTTTCTCCTCAGTGAGCATATAATTTGCATACTTATGTGTAGTTATATCAATTTAAAGTTTTATAAGACATGTCTGACACAAAAGTGGACATTAAATTAAGTTTTTATATTTTTAAGACATGCAGTTTTTATAAAAAAAAAATTATTGTGCTAATAGGGATTAAATCCTGATTTTTTGCTCCAGACCTAGTAACTAAGCTACAGAAGAAAGATAATTTGGTGTTTGAGATGAATGGAAGAATAATGATAAATATTGGTCATGTAATGTGACGCTTGGAAGCTGTAAGAAAACATTGTCTTTACTGTACTATGGAATGTTATACACTGCAATCTGAAACATTCAAACATTGCTGAATCCAAGAATTTTTGTGACTACTGGAATTGCCACTTAACAGTAACTTCAGAGCACTCTTATTTGAATTGAATACATGCTGTTGTATGGAAAATATTTTCCACAAGAAATGTTTATTCACAAATGGAGGAGTTTATGTCAATTATTTATTTACTGATGATAACATGAAAGAAATTCGCTAGAGGAGAAAGCATAGAAATGATAAATACTAACAACACAAAAGTTGTAATGTATGCATGAATTGTTTGTGGCTAGATTTATTTTATGTAGGGTTGACATCATTTACAGAACTGAAGAAAGTATCATCACTAAGCAGAATTTTGTGAATGGAATTCCCTATATTACTGTTACAGCCAATACGAGCTCACCTAAGCATTTATATAGGCATTCACACAACGCTCCTTCTGGAGTGGTAAGCACGGCAGAATAAATTAAGTTATTGAATAGTTTTATGGAATTCCGGCATTAGTGCTGGCTTAATATTGATTTATTTTCCATATTAGTTTCAAACATTTTTCTTTAGTTTCAATGTTTTAAATGCATTACTTGGTTAATAAGGTTTACTCTAAATAATATATCTACATATCATTATACAGATGCATAAGTGCAGCTGCCAACCCACCAAAATGAAACACAAGGTCTATTTTTGGATGAGTATTTTGAAATAAAATAAACATACTACAATTACTTCAGTGTTACAATTACTTCAGTGTAATTTGTATTTTGAGTGTTTCTTTAAGTAAGTAGATACAGACTGTTTCTTTACAATTTTTATTTTGTCTTCTTTATGGAAAAATGTGTTGCGATTGCACATTTTTTAGGGTCTTGAAACAACGTTCTTGATTCTCGTACCTTTCAGCAGATTTAGTGCTTACAAATTCTCAAATATACTAATAACTCATCAGAGCAGAAACAAAAAAAAACCTTCACATGGAAGTTATGAATTCTGCTCTGTGTACCCATGATCCAAGTCTGCATGAAGATCGGAGCAGAATACAAGTACTACAAGAATTTCAATGGTCCATCCACAGCTATGAAACACAATCGTAAAAGAAATTGCTCAGAGTTCTAAAAACATCGCTGAAGTATATTGCTATTATATTTGCAATTTTGATTTTAGAATAAATATATTCTAGGTGAATAGAAGCTGGTACTGGATACGCTGGGAGAGCAATGTTTGCGAATCATACAGGCACATGTCTTTCAGACAAATTACACATATTTGTCAAATATGCCAAAATAGCCATTGAAGCAGGGCATTTGTTGATAGAATGAGTAACACTTGAAGGTGACAGACATGATTGTTTGACAGGAAACACAGAGCAGCTATGATATGATGTGAAGAATGTGCCTTAAAGTACGTTTGGTCAGCATAAAAACTGCTGAGAGATATTTGTACTGGAAGTGAAGTTGACCTCACATCTGAAGTAATTAAAAGTGGGTTGTTTAGTGGAAGTGATGAAGGTTGTTGATTGTATTGTGCAGAAAATTGATATGTTGCTTTTTAATAATACCACATTTCAAGCAAAATGGTGCGTGAAGTCTCGTGTTTACATTTTAATGTGGGAAAATATTATACTCTTCTCAGTGTGGTAGATGTATACGAAGATGTTTAGTACCAGGTCAGAGTCAAAGAACCATTTTGGCAGCCGACTTTATAGATGAAAATGAGAGGCTGTGATCCTGGAAAAGTTTTTGATTCAATCGTAGACAAAAGACTGGCGAGTGAAGAGATATTTCAAACATGAAACTGGAATGTTCACAAGAAAAAGACTATAACTAGTAACAATACTAAAAGATGAAAATTATAAACTACAGTGCTTACTATTAGACCTTGATGATAATGAAATGGAAAAATAAAGTAAGTTATTGTGAAACATGAAGTTAGTTTTTTGCAGAAGCGTGCTCAGAGAGAAACATTGTATAGCATGGAAATTAACTCTGGAGAACATTGTGGATGAGCATGCTAACAGCATCACATTTCGTGAAAGTAGTTAAGTGAAAGAAAGGTCTTGTGAGGGAGATTGTGTATTCCAAAGAAATTCAATTATAATGGTTTTAATGAAGGAAGTGCCATTGAAATGTATGTGGAGCTTCATTTAGTTCAGGGATAAAAGTTTTTTTTTTACTGTTGGAAAGTGATCCATATTTAGTAGCACGTGCATGGGTTTTTGCAGATGACGGACACCTGGAAATCTAGTGAATTAAACACATTTGGAGAATAATAGTTTGAAATTTGTCAACAATAAAAAGGGTAATACAATTTTCCTACAAATACATAAATCATATCACTTTTCCATCATGTGCTTCACTTGTCATTCGTAGGTAAAACATACCTTTTAATAATTTATGTTTATTGCCTCAGTGGTGTATGATAATCAAAGGAAACAATACTAGTTGGTTTTTTTATGACATTAAATTTCTTGTTTTGGAAGCTATTCAATTTACTCACACCGCAAAATATAGTCACTATGTTTATACCTATTATTTTATGAGTTCATGTAATTATTACAATATATGCTTGCTGCTGTAAAGTTTCAGCTTGCAGGGTTTTATATAATAATTGGAGATAACTTATTGCAGCAAATATTATTCGTATTATTATTAATCTTCATTTATTTTGCGCCTTCACATTTCTCCTCCCCTCTCCACCACCTATTATTTTTGTGCTTTAATTCCAGACAAAACAAATTGCATGCCAGAACGATAAAATTGGTGGATGACTTAAAATTTTCTATCCCTTCCCCCTCCTGCCCGTCAGTCTATGCTGCAATGCCACACCCGCTAGCATGTTACTGGCCAGTCTGCGGCGACAGCTGGCAGCATCCAGCAACAAAATTCTGAACACCCGCGCCACCTGGGCAGATTTAACTGACATTCAAAACATATGGTCGTCCTTAATTTTTGCCAACCCTCAAGCAGATGCAACCACTTGCCAGAACTGCCAATCCAACAACTAATAAAGTCATCGGAGCTTGCGAGTGTTTCGTGGATCAAGCAGGTGTGATACCTTCTTTTTACAAATTACAGTATAGATATGCAATATTTATATACATTTATCGCTTTGCAGGTTCTAAAATTGACATTAATAATTTATATATTCTAAAATTACTTTTGCCTAGAAAAGCATCATCGCCTCCTCTTCCCTTAGATTACCTGCACAAGGACAACAAGGGAATTCAGTTACATGGGTGGAAATAAACCAATACATCTAATAACGTCCTGTATCTTCAAATATCCTCTCATGCAAGACTTGATGATCAAAACATCAGTAAATATTAAATCTATAAGTTAGTCTATAAAAAAATGACCAACAATGAACACAGACCCAGGACATTTATGTAACTAAAAAAAAACAAACTGATATTTGAAAATAACAATTTGACAGCTGTGACGTATGGACGTCACATGTTGGCTGTGCAGGGAACAGCTGTCTATTCTGTGCGGCGAGTGCTGTAGGTTGGCTGTGTGTGTGTTGGTTACATTGGCAAAATTGCCCCGTGCCGTCGTTTGGCTGTCAGCTGTGGAGTGGACTTATAGCTTTCGCAATGAGCGGGTCCAGGACTGTCGTCTTAATTCCTGTGGTGTGCAGGGGAATAAGTCGTGCCTAAGCTTCTGGAGAAAGCGGATTATGCTTGTCGAGTTTGAATCGCAGCGCTGTGCGGGCGAGAAGTATATATCATTATTTGTGGGAAATGCGCAGTGCACAGTGTGTTGGATGGCAAGCGCTTCTGGTAGGAAAGGATACATTGAACCTCTGGAAGTGACACGTAACAGGCAATGATTGTGATGGGTGTGCATGCCATAATTGACTGTCATGGGACTAGCGGCACAACGTATTAAAAGAAACGCATTTGTGTTTTATACAGTAAAGTCAGTAAAGTGTTTTATACAGTAAAGCTACAAACTTATGCTTTGTACAGTTCTCACAGGGAAGATTTCTTGTAATTCGTAAAAAGTCCTGACTCCTGTGTTGAGTTGCGCTGGCATTAAAGATGAGTATTTCATATTTAATGTCTCTTAAATCTGAACTGGGAACTGTTAAAAATTGTAAAACACTCCATGTGTCTCACTCTGCGGCAGTACAGTTAAATGTTCCTAGTGTGTGTGCATGACCTTGTGTGGTACGCCGGAATTTTCTTCAATGCTTGGATGAGTTTAGCGCAACCAAACAATGAGTTTAGTGCGTTGTGTTTTCACGAAGAGTTGTGCAGCGCCTCAGTTGAGATTGTTAAGTGACTGGAGTTTGTGGTGCAGTGGTCTACCCCATTGCCTGGTGTAATGGGTGAGGTTTACCTTCCCTTTGCCTCATGTGAGAAGGTAAATCTTTAATTTTGTTGTTGCAAGCTGGTAGCAGTGCGCTGCGGTATAATTGCTGTTCCCCAAAGTAGGAAATGGTTGTACAAGTTTTTAAATTAATTTTATGTCAGTGTTTTTAGAAATATAACTTTCAGTAGACATGAATGGTAAATCAATGATAATGGTCTCTTTTTATATTGCTAGATTAATATCATTCCTTGTTATATTCTTACCAAGTCATTGAGTAGTTTTATTGTGAGGCTCCTGACTCAATTGTTATAGTAGTGTAAATTAGTAGTGTGTAGGTCAGGTAAGATTTTATGTATAATATTTTTTTATTGTCCATTATCTGGTGAGCAGTCAATGGGATTGTAAGTAGATAGCCTCAATTGTATCAGTATTTCTACAGTATAGTTCTAAATATTGCTAGTTTTTTTTTAGTTATTCAATGTAGTGGAACAGCTTTCAGTATTATGAATGATGGCAATGTATAACATTATTTGGTGTATGTACTTGAGTGTTACCTATTTTTGAAAAGTATAGTAAAAAAAAAATCACATTTTTGGTAAGTTCTTGTTGTTGATGCCTTGTTAGTACCTATTAGTAACTGAATGTCTCTGTTGTGAACTACTGTCCCACCCTTTTAGCAACTTAACATCTGATGCCATCATTCTAAGAGGTACACAGCCCTTACATCAATTACCTTGCCCTTCAGAATGTAACCTTATAATTGTCATGATATGTAATTTCTTTATAACAAAAATATTATCTGGATCAACCAACAATACTATGTCAGGGGTCAGAAAGGCATTTATGTTTTTTATGGTCCATCTTATGCCATTGATAATTTAGCCAAAACAAAATCAACTTTCTTACTTAGGGTAACTTTTCTGAAGAACACCATATCACAAAGGAAAGAGGAATACAGGTTTTGGGGATTGAAATGTGCACCAGCCTCTTTATCTACTTGGGTAAACTTGAGGTCTTTGGTCTCAGGATTGTGATTGAACATCTGCGGCATAAAAGTCCCTCTCTCAGATGTTTTGAATCACAGGAGTTTTTGGGATGTTAGAGCCCCAAATGCTCCTGCAGATGTATTGTGAGAGTACTTGAGTTTTAAAAACATGTACTAAGGAAGTTTTTCTGAAGAGGGCCAGGGCCCGAAGTACCAAAAGGCGAATTAACACACACATACACACAGACTGGTTGTGGTTATATTTCGGACATAAAGGTAGTTGCATTTGACATGAAATAAGAAAAAAAGTGGACAGCGTGCGTGTTAGATGAGGTCTGCAGACTGTCGAACTGTAAAATGCCTATAAGGCTCAACTATCAATTAAATTGTATGTATGAAAACCTTTGGGGCGTGGGAGTCTGATGGAGGGACGTCTTGGGGGACATAATAAAACACAGGTTTCAGAAGACTACAGGACTATTAAAGCTAAAATGTTCACAAAAACAAACAATGTTGGTTGAAGGTTCCCGGTGCCACAATACACCTTGAGGTCCTATGTTTTCTGAGTCCAGATTAAATGGCTGACGAAAGGGGGCGGCAAATCAGCCAGAATCTCTTATCAACTATGAAGAAGATAAATTTATTTAACATGATCTTGTGTTTTACACATACAAAACAAACACAGGTACTATTGACAGGATTACATTTACATATGTATGTAGGTTTTGACTCATTTACATCAATCATCCTTCAAATTAAGTCCAATGTTCAAGAAATACATGGAAAATAGTAATTTGAATTGATTTTAGTGAACTGTGATAGAGTTGTGATAGAGTTGAGTTAGTCAGAGTTTACTGATAATAAAGCACATAGTTCAGTTAACATTGCAAGTTACATAAATTAATAAACAGCAAAATATATTTAGTATTCAGAGGTTTGTCAACCTGAACCTTGCAGCTGCACAAGTCATTAAAGGCTTGTTAGAGAAAATTGGCTGAAAACGTTATCAAAATATCTTTGTGTAGAAATTGATGAAGGCAACAGTGTTATCATTCACTAAAAAATATTTAAATAATGAAGCTGCTAGTAGTTTGACGATAAGGTTTTGTTTTTAGAAAAGCACATTGTTCATTCCATTAAGTTTCTCGTAGATTGCTGTGAGTTTTACGTTTTAAATTTTTTCCTAACTTTTTATACACTGAAAAATCTGTTTTTAATAGTAATTTATCTAGAGCAGTGGTTCCCAACCTGGGGGCGATCGCCCCCCGGTGGGCGATTTGGGTTCTAAGGGGGGCGATATATTTGTGGGGGGCGACAGGGGGGCGATCAGTATGTAAAAGCAGAAAAATAAACTAACTCTTCTGTAGAGTAGAATCTTAAGTGTCGCAGAAACACGGTATCGTTTTAAAAACAAATTCACTCGTTTTTAAGGAAATTATGGGAAAAAATATAATCTGTATTATACTAAGCAGGTGTGCAAGATAGAGTTGCGTTATTCCTCAGGGAATCGTTGGTCATGCGCCGGTAAGGGAATTGGCGCGAAGTAGTTGAGTCACCAGCTATTTTTAGCTGGCAAGGTCACAGCGCTACCCCCTGCCCCTCCACTATCATTACCATCACAAGTTAGTAGTGTTGCGGCCGTGTTGTCGTTAGTGCGTGCACATCTAGTCTTCGTGTTAATCACAACACTCACCCCAGTGTGTCATATGTCTTCTAGTAGGCTACGCCAGTGACATTGCGATTACATTGTGCTTATCTGTTTAGTATTCGTTCGTTAGTTTTGAAGTACGGAATACCGCGCATGATGGATTCGAAGAAAAAGTGTCGTCAGTACTCAGCTGAGTATTTGAAATACGGTTTTAGTGTGTCACCAAAAAATGTGCAGTTTCCACATTGTCTTTTGTGTGATAAAACATTTAGTAGCAATGAAGCCATGAAGCCTTCGCGGATGAAAGAACATTTATCAAGAGTGCACAGTGACAAAATGAATAAAGACGTCAGTTATTTTCAAGAGCTCAAAGCTAAAGCAGAAAAACGTACCAATGTAAGTGAACTATTTAAAAAACGAGTAACCAATCTTGACAAAGGTCTTCTTGCTTCTTACGAGGTAGCATTATTGATCGCTAAATGTGGCAAACCACACACGATTGGCGAAACTCTTGTTTTACCTGCTGCAAAAAAAATTGTTGAAATTATGTTAGGCGAGGGCTCTAGTAACAAAATAAGCCAATCAGTGCCTTTAAGCAACAATACTGTTTCCAGGCGAATTGATGAAATGGCTGCAGACGTCGAATCAAAACTTACAAACATGTTAAGAAAATGTAGATTTGCATTACAGATTGATGAATCTACTGTAATTGATAACAAAGCAATTTTGTTGGCCTATGTGAGATTCATAAATGAGCAAAAAGAAATTACCGAGGAAATGTTGTTTGCAAGAAGTTTAATCACTGATACGAAGGGGTCATCCATTTATAATGTAGTAAAAGAGTATTTTGAGGAAAAGGAAATTCCACTATCAAACGTAAGCGCCTGCGCTACAGACGGAGCTCCCGCCATGTCTGGTCGCCATGCTGGGTTTCTGGCACACCTGAAGAAAGAAGTTCCAGGCGTTATCACCATACACTGCTTCATCCATCGCCAACACTTAGCAGCAAAAAAGTTAAGTGGTATACTGCATGATACTCTTCAACTAGTGATTAATGGGGTAAATAAGATAAAAGCCAGTGCCCTGAATGACCGTCTCTTCCGACAACTGTGCCATGAAAATGATGAGGAATTTGAGCGGTTGCTCCTTCACACGGCCGTGAGGTGGCTTTCAAAAGGAAACTGTTTGCGGCGATTTTTTGAATTGTTCGATACAGTGAATGAGTTTCTCGATTCTTGTGACCCTGAATTGAGTCAAGCGTTGAGACTTCGCAAATTTGAGATTGCATATCTGACTGATATTTTCGAAAAACTCAATGAGGTCAACAGGAAGCTGCAAGGAAATAAGATGAATCTTATCAAAGCAAAAGGCATTATCAGTTCCTTCATTGCCAAGTTTGCCATTTTAAAAGGCAATATAGATCGTGGTGAACTGTGTCAGTTTCCATCCCTACAAAAATGCTCAGAATCCCTCAATCTTCAAGATGACCAAATCTTCACTTTCACGGACCACCTTGACAAGCTAAAATGTGACATGGAATCAAGATTTGAAGACATTGCCAATCTTAAAATTCCAGATTGGGTTTTTGATCCTTTTTCGTTTGACGCGGTGGACACCCTTGAACATATTTTGCAGACAGAGTTTTTGGACCTGAAATATGACTGTGAGGCAAAGATGATTTTTAAGCAGCATGGTTACGAGTTAGCCTGGGTAAAACTCATGGACTCTTATCCAAAACTGTGGGAAATAGTTGAATCCCTTCTAATTTCATTTCCATCTACATATTTAGTGGAAAAGGGATTCAGCTCTGTCATCCAGCTCCTTACAAAACAAAGGAACAAATTGGATGTTTGTACCAAAGGAGACTTGCGCCTTCACCTGACCAACATACAGCCGGATATTCAGGCTTTGACTGCAGTCCACCAAGCACAAGGGAGCCATTAAAAAGGTAAATAATTAAATTGAAATTATAAACATTTTGTAAAATTCTATGACGCAACTTTTTTACTCTCATTCTGCAATCTACAATTTAAGTTCAGGTATTTGTACACAGCTAAGAAGATGTCTTTGTTAAAGTAATCTTTCCATGGTTGTTGTACACGGGTTAGCAACGTGAGTAGCTAAAAGAAAAAATACTTTGAACTGTACTATTTACAAATATGTCCGGGTGAAATTTATTTTGGGTTCAAAAGGACAATACTTAAATTTCATTAAAATCGTAAAAGCAGTTTTTTGAGGGAACAAATTTTTTTTTTATCTTTATCCAAAATACGGTACAGCCTTAAAATACCCACATAACCACCAAATTATTACACTCTTCATTTAATTTGAAATAATTCTAAAAAATTTGTTTCTTCAACAGGTTTACAAGATACCCAAAATTTAAATTGAACTCAAACTCATGAGACGAGACTGATAAGAGGAAGAATTCTGTATATATCTTCATTGGTTAATTATTTGTTGTATATAGTAATAAAAATACACATTTAACAGAATAATTCAGTCTATTATTTTTACAACAACTTGTTTCTTACATTTAAATAAGGGTATACCGTATTAAGAGAAGGGGGGCGACAGGGGTGAGTTGTCTTCCACTAAGGGGCGACACCTCATAAAAGGTTGGGAACCACTGATCTAGAGTATAATAAAAAAGATGACATGTTGAATTGAAAACTAGTGGAATTGATTATAGTAGTTATGGTGTAACCATCCAAAGATTGCATAGTACAAAGTGGCTGGTCTTTATAGTGGCACCAATGCTCTGATCATGCGTGATGGAACAGTGGTCGCTGAGACGAGTGAGTGGGTAAGGTTACATCATACGTCTACCCCTAGGGGAGTCCACTGTAGCGATGTGCCATCCTCTGAGAAAGGAAGGCTCTCCCTCCCTTCACTCAGCAGGACAGCAGGTGGTAAGTCAGCACAGTCAATATATCTGAAGGGTGTGGGTGACAGTGTGCCACACACCCAACTGGTTGGCCGAAGCTTCCCCCGAACAGGAGCAGCTGTACCAAGGCCTCCCATGGTGCACTGGATGCTGCTGAGGCAGATGAGGAGTGTGTTGATGCTGGGTGGCAAGTGTGATGTTGGTAGACAGGCCGGAGGTGGCTAGGGGCACATCTCTGGTACCAAAGCTGGTTGGCTATAGGGCACATCTCTGGTACCAAAGCTGGTTGGCTAGAGGGCCCCGTGGCACCTGTGGGCGGGTGCAGCATCCGGAGTGTCTAAGAGGCGACAGGTAGCATTTCTCCATTGTCAAAGCTGGAACAAGTGCCGTGGGTCCATTTTACTCCCAATGTGGCATAGAAATTATTTTTGCTGGATGACATAGGATGTTCTTGTATGTAAACTAATTATCTGGACTGGAGAGGTTTGGCTGGGTGAGAGGTATTGGGAAACCACTGCGCAATTTAGCAGTTCTGGTGCACTTTATCTATCTCTGCCTCTCTGTCTCCTTGTTTGTGTCTGTGCGTGCGTGTGTATATATATATATACATACATACATATATATACATACATATATATACATACATACATACATACATACATACATACATACATATCTATCTCTCCCCTCTCCCGCACCCCCTTGCACTCACAGTATAGTGTTTTGTTACTGGCTGATTCCAGGCTTGCATCCCGCTAAGACATGCAAGCTCATCTAGTAACATGAGGCCGTGACCTTGTAGAACTTGGCCAATGACTTGCTGGGGGCTGCATTTACTCGGTTACACAAACAAAATAACATAGTGGGCAGGTGTTATGCCTAGCTGCTGTGGTATTCTCTGATGGATAGGTGCAGTTTCATCTTAATTTCATGATTGCCACTCATCTGGAAAACTGGAAATTTCAGGGGAGTTTGAAAATTTTCAGGGAAATTAGGAAAATTTCACGTAATTTTGAACACATTAGTGAAAATGTTGGGGGAATTTTGTGATATGTAAGCTATATCTGGCTTTTCTGTTATGCACCTATAAAAACAGAATTTGCATCCAATGCAAGAATACATGTTTTAACTACATATGTGGTTTTCTTTTTCCCATTAGTTTGAACTTTACATTGTCACTTTAGCAGCACTGATAGGTGTCCTATTTCCACATTTGACTTGTAACATGTTGCAACCATTTTATGGTGCAATTAGAGTATGAACTAGCCATCTAGTTACATTTCTGTCAACAAGAAAGCATTTTTCACTTAGATTATAATTTTTGCAGCAGGACTTGCGTCGAGCCTGAGCCCCAGGTACTAGAAGTCAAGCACCAAGATAGCCAGTCAGAATTTCTTGAGGCTGAAGGCACAGTGGGAGAGGCAGTAACTTGTTGCGGCACCCCCGAAGCCTTCTACCCATCTACCAAGACCCCTAAGAAATGAACCAGTGACTAGAACCAGTGCCTGACGAGACCAAGCAAAATCCCTGGGCTAAACATAACAATCCACCATGAATGTAGGAGCCAGGCCAAGCACAGTGCCTAATAGTATGCATGAAGAAATTACCTGAAAGGCCTAACACAATCTGTGGTTAATCCCACAAAGTTTTATTATGGACCCGAACCAATGAACCCCTAAGGCTATACATTAAAAATTTTTATTTTGGGCAATCGTGATTTGGTATGTCGTTCTATACGTGAAATAAAAAAAAAATCCTTTAAATGTTTTTATCTTTCTGTTAAATAAAATAAAATTTGTTCAAGAAAAAATACATGCCAAGCAAAGAAATGATTATTAATAATCACAATTTTCATGTCACATTAAAAAGTTTTTCTTTTCGTTGTGACCAAATTATCACAGCTATCAAAAAATGTATAGGAGCATTTTCTATTTGAAATTTAATGTTCTTTAAATGTTATCTCAAACATTTTTTGATAACAGTTTGACATATAGGCAAGAAAAACAGTTTTTGGATACAATTTTTTTAAATGATGGTGGCTATGATAGGCAGGATAAAAAGGTGAAAAGTAATATTTTAAATTTTTTCCATGCTGAACAATTTCCTACAAACAAATAAAAATGAACATGAAATATTATTAAAACTACAGTTCTTCCTGGACAGTGTTGTGATGAATAAACTGTTACCGGCATCAACTGATATTAGGTGGTGGTGGTGGTCGCGAGTTAGATTCCCAAGGCGCCAGGCCATGATGTTGCCACGTGTCTACTTACTTGATGCCGGAACACACACATGAAATACTCTTCTGTTCTGCTGTTGGTCACAGAACACGCCGGACATGATTACACAGCGGGAAAGGTACTTACTTACAAGAATGGAGTCGACCATGTTCTCGTTGAATCGGGTGCCATCCAGTGTGTAATTGCCATAAAAATGTAATTAAAACACTTGAGGCAATACAGAAAGTTCACACAAAACATATTACACTGTGAAATAGCCATGCGGGTGAAACCAAATTAAGTTAAGACCTCGTCTGTTCCAGCCTGAGGTACACTACAAAAGTGTTACAAAAGGGTAAAAGCATTGTGGCAGAAATTATTATGTAAGAGCCCTCTAAAAGCAGGTGGGCTGAAAGTCGGCTGTGGGGGCGAAAACGAAAAGGTTTTAGAAAAATGAAACAAACAAAAAGTATATATTGGTAATGCAAAGATGAAGCCTCCATACGCCATGTGGCACGAATTTGTCCGGCACGAGCTCTGAGGAGAAACTGATTAATGACTGTCGCAAATGGAGCGCGTGTGCGCTGCTGGAAGTGACGGCCCCATGGACCACACAAGCATAAATGCGATATGATGTTTTTTGAAAATGGCATGAAACAGAACACTATCACTAAATTCACAAAATGTGCACAGGTGTACACCAGAAAAATAATTTTATAGAAACTACTTAAAACTAACAGAACCCTTCAAATCACAAAAACGTGGACAGGAGTACACTGGCAAGATAATTATACAGAAATTACCTAATACTAACAAAACCCTGGATCATCCCTCGTGGGCCCCCTGGGCTCGGCCAACACCCTCTGGACTACAGGCCTGCTTTCAAGCGCGTGATATCATCAGGAGTCGTCCTTTCTCCTTATGTTCTACGTGTACAGTACACAATGCTGCAGTCACTTCCTGCTGTATTTTATATTTGGATTTCTATAATTTACTTTACGATTAGCTTCTACCGAATTACTAATGCACTTTGCATTAAAGTTAAATAGCTGTAGCTATTAGAATTCAAAATCAGTTGGTATACAAATACATTAAATATAGCTTGATTTTTTAATATTTACTGATTTCTTGTTAATGCCCCTGATTAGCCAAAAATCCTAAAAACGTGATTAACTTACAGACTAAAATAAAGCTGATAATAATGTTTAAAATGTCAATTTAATATAAATTAGTGCATGAAAAACAATTTTTTTTTTTTTAAGAAGTTGAATATTATTTTTTGCTTAACTTTGTGGCTTACAAAATTTCACAGTTGATGGTGGTGTGTAACTATAAGTTTCACATTGAAATATGCCATATGGGATAGGCAGAACTGTTTACAATGAGACCCGAGTGACAAGTGCGGAGGCCATTTAACATGGTAATATTCAGACTTCCTGATGAAAGTAAACAAAATTATGTTCTTCGAATAACCGTTAATCATTTTTTGTTGAATATATTTAGGGCATGGTAATTACATTGTATGCCCTAAACCGTTTTACCAGTCATTTATTACAGTTATTATTTATATTTTGTCATTTTAATCGACACCAATTGTTCGACATGGATTCGATTTTTCAGTGAGTGAATATTTTGAAAATTTCACATCACTCCTTTTGCATAAAGCTTGGCTATTGAAGTGACTCAACTCAGTATGTACTCGCACTCTACAAAAAGTTTAATACACATATCCTAATAAACTACAATCACCGTAATTAATATTATTTAATCCAAGGGGCAGGGTCGACCATTAATTGATCCGGGTGATACTTTTCAATGCCCTTTTTTATATTTGGAGCCAGAGCCAAGGAGCGTGGTTTACAGAATAAATTTAAGCTATTCTTAAACAAATAAACGACACACCCATTCATGCCTTAACCAGGATTTGAATTCGGAACCCTTGCACATTAGGTTGGAGTGTATGCCAGCAGTATAATGGAGATATGGAGATTGTCTGTCAATCAAATTTGAGTGGTGTGTGCATGAAACCCTGCACAACACTTTAATGAACAAATGTTTATCACCAATTTGCTTACAACTGTAAAAAATGTTAACATGATCAGCTACAACCATTATGGTAACTTACTTAGTGTCTGGCTAATTTTGTTTAATTTTTAAAGGGTTTGTGTAACATCACAGTGAAATGAACATATGAGTGAGTGTATATGTATGTATACACATTTGTTTATACATACAAGTACACACATACACATGTGTATACATACAAGTATACACATATGTATATGAAGTGCACACATATGCATATGTACGTACACAAAAGTACACACATATGCATATGTGTATACATACAAGTATGCACATACCCATATATATGCATACAAGTACACACATGCATATGTATATACATACGCACATACTCTTAAACATATGCATACTACATGCACATCCACAGATTTACATACTTATTTGTATATACACATACACATTAACATACAGATTCGTACATACACATTCTAACTAAAATATTTAATTAATTAACATGAAATTAAAATTAGAATATTAAATATTAAACTGTAGCTTATGACCAGATATGCTGACGTGTATAAACTGTTAGAGTAAAATACTGCCATACAAGTAAAGCCTATAAATAAAAAAAAAACTATTTTTAAAATTAAACACCTGCTGGTAAAAAAAAGTATATAAATTAAAAATATTCTACATGTTGTAAACAAATTTAAAACTTGCTACAGTAGCAATTAAAATTTTTTGTTAATTGTGGAAGTACAAAGCGTGACTATGATTTCGATTTGGCACGAGGAATTTAACGCAACCACAACTGTCGTCTTTCTTCGTTTTTTCGAAAACCAAATACGTGAACTCGAGGAGTGTTCTCATAATTCCCATTGCAACCGATAACATAGCGAGGATGCGGCATGTTGCCAATATAAATAGGTAAAACACTTGCACATAGTTGAACTTTACTGCTAACTTGGAAGTCACCCCAAGAATAGGCAGCTGTTGTGCCAGACAAGAGGGAGGAAACACGTACTAGCACCTTGACTCTGGCAGGGTGTGGGATGGCAGGGAGTGGCTAGGACCAGTCTCGCTGACTTCACACACCACCCTCTGTTTTGAGAGCAAGCCTGGAGTTTAGAGGGTGTTGGCTTGGCGCGCACGCAACACACACATCACTTGTATCGCACGCAGGAGTGCTGTGCACACGTGGCTCATTGCAGCCTTATGTGGGTCAAGGGACAAGGTCGAATGACCAAACATTGCCATATCTGAAAAATGGGAAGGAATGCCATATTTTCTTTAACTTACTTGAGTAGTAAAATTGTACGTTTGTAATATTATTTATGACTTTAATTACAAAATTGAAAATTTATTATTTTTTATATTCAGAGATGGTTAAATGACCTGGCACCATATGAAACTCAATTTTTACATTTGACATTAATGTAACAAGCATGCAATGAGAGTAACGGGAGAAGAAACCCGAGCAGTGTGCGCTTCCTAGAAGTGGAGATACAGTCTGCTGTAAATTCCCTGGCTTGGCGACGTGACATCACAGATGGCTAGTCCTGCACTGCCATCGACATACAATACACTGACTGTGACAGTATCCCGCGTTCGCACGGCGCTGTGTTCACTGTTTTCATTCAGAATAACTCTGCATGTTTTAGTAATTGATGTATTTATATATTCTTTGAAATCTAAGAACTATTTGCAGTGAAAGTAAACATGGATAATGTGTGTCCGCAAATGTTTGACCCAGAAGCCGACGAGGACAAAAACAAAGTAATCAACAATTGACCGGGACCAGCAGAAATAATACAAAACAACACACACTAGTGTGAATATGAAGAGTGCATTGTAATGCTGAAACCTGAAGAAAATGTGTGTTGTCAACGAGAGCAAACTCATTTCCAACTTTCAAGGGACTGCTTGCTGTGTGCATTACTCGCCATGTATCATTTCCCCACATTGTTTTGAATTTGTATTATTCAAACATGGCCAGGCATGCGATGATGATACATGTTAAAACAGATTTTGAATGGTAAGAGCTAGGAATCATTACAAATAGGGTACTACAATTTGTTGCATACAAACAATTTGTGTATTGGGTAAACTCATGGGTGCCTATGGGGGAAAAAACCAAAAAGTCATCCCTGCATGTCTTGTGCAAACAGTAAAAAAAGAATATGCTGAACCAAATGAGGTATACCAAAGTTTGAAACCTGCGGAAGGTAGAGAAGTTATGTATTTCCATCAGTGTGTCCTGGAATAAGAATGGAAGTAAAGTTATTTTACTGGATTATATGTTTTTAGTATCTTAAAAATTAAAAATAAATTTGCATTATATTGACTGTCTTAAATACTGAAAATAAACTTGCAAGCTACAGCTACCACACATTTTACACCAGTAATAGAAGGTTACATAAAAAGTGAAATGCACTATTTAAGAAAATTACTTACAGTTATGACTGTCTCAATGTGAACTTCAACTTTGAGGGTACTGGTGCTACATAGGTAGGTGAAAAACTTGCTATGATGATGATTGAATAGTTATGTAACGCTGTCCGAAGATTATATGATTTTACATGTCAGTAAATCTTGAATAACTGTCAGTGTCCTTTAGCAACTCAGGCTGAGGCAGGGGTGTTATAGATTTTTGGTATGTTTGTAACAATGTAGGGGTCATCGTCTAGTTCTAGGGGCAGTTCACCTGAAACCACAGAAATTACACTTCGGAGAAGTTCCCTCCGCCACTCATGTGTTTTATCGTCGTATAAATTTGCAGTTACCCACTTTTTGAGTGGTTTAGAATACCTCATTTTTGTGCCTCATTTCTCTCTTTTTTATGTTGTTGAAATTCAAAATAGATAGAATTCTACACGTGACCATACCATTGTTACTGAAATGGTTTCGTTTGGGTTTATGTTTGAGAGCGATACTGTGAAAAGATTCCAGTTTCCCTGTGTGGCAATAGTTTTTCGTGTGCTTCACGTCCTCCAAGAACTATTTATTATTTAAAACGTAGGATAACAGACTGTGATTGTGAGTGTTAGGTTGTAACAATTTTTTTCGTCTCTGACTTGTCCTTAACTCTCCGTGCTTGCAGTTGTTTACATATTTGTTCTCGGTTCATTTGTGCGTATCAGTAATGTGGTGTAGTATAGATAAAAAACTTTTCAAGTATAGCATCTTCATTGTTGACACACATTTTCGCTGACCACCATATGTGATTTATTATACTTGAACTCCACTGAGGTATTAAATCTGACGTATTTCCTATCACCTTCAACTTTTTTGCTAGTGATTTAGAAAGAGATATGCTATATGTCAAATTCGTGAGTTATTGATTTATACTTCATCATTCTCATTAACTTACATATTCCCCGATGCATATTGGAAACAAAAAAGTCACATTAAATTGTTGTGTTAGTCTTTCTAACAGCATGTCGCATGCAGGTTCTTCTAGTTCACCATCTATTAATTTTGGCAATACAACAAAATCAACTTTTTTAACATCCATTGCTATGTATGTTAGAAACTTTGAACTGAATCCGGGACTGTCATATTGTCCATTTCCACCCAACCACATGCCCAATTCCGATGTTTTTAAACATTTGAAAAGTGATTTCTTCTCTTTCAGCTACGATGTTATAGTAAGCAGTATGTGATATCAAGCACAACCCCATTGCATCTGAAAAGTTTTTAAACGTAGTATAACCTAGACCGCAAATGTACATGGTTGTTACTAGGTGAATACTAAGAGTGTATTTTGTTTCTATATTTTTTTTTAGATTGCCATACTACTTTGCATTTTTTTGTACAGTTTGTTATTATCGTTAGGAAAGGCCCCTTTACTGTACATTTCACTCCACAAACAACACTGCTGCATTTAGAACAGAATAAGAACAACTGTAGCAAACACTCCCACATAACAAAGAAATACTTGCTGGCAAATAAAATAGTGTTCCTTAGCGTCATTTGAAAGGGAATGTTTTTCTAGGTCCGAGTCTTCTCCCACCAGTGAATGTTTGTCTGTTTCACTGTCCAGCATTTTGGTCGCAGTGAAAGAGGCATCTAATATATTTCCGTCACCCTCACTGCCTTCACTCAATTCAAAAGAAATGTTTCTGTAACATTCGTTGCCTATCTCACACTGAATCTCCATATTCTCAGAATATGCCTCTTCATTAGGTACACATTTTTCGTCACCAACACTTTCTGTTCCTACACTGTAATCATAATCCACAATAGAAGAACCTGAAGCAGACGAACAAGCATTTTCTTCAATAGCTTTTTGTACAGTTTTTCCCTCTTATATATGAACTTCCAAATTTTGTCTTTGTTTCCGTGACCTTCAGTTTTTAGTTAGTAACAGCAGTATTTTTTAACACTGCCGGAGCGCAGTGTTAAAACTTCTTAAAAAATTGAGGTTTACTGAAATGACATTTCAAAATCATTATCTTGAAAGTTAACAGAACACACGCTCATATATTTGTTCGGTACAAAGTAAACCCGGTTGATTTTCTGCATCCACTGCTTATAGCGAACTGGTGATTTGTTGCGGGATGGAAATTTATGGAAGGATACTTCTTTATGGCGTGAGGAATCATTTTTGCAGCCAAAAACACAGTACCTTTTTGGCATTAACCTTTAAAAACATTAGTAAGCTACAAATTCTTCATCACAAGAACTCAGCAACGAAAGATGCATGGCACAGGCAACAATGTATGTTGCGCACTGGCTAGACACATGCGAGACTGGCCTGGCCCTCTCAGCTGTTTCCCACCCGTGACATCACGAGTTGCTGCTTCACATTCTTTGCACGCTCATATCTCGAGAACCATGTGTCACACAAAGCTCGGATTTCCACTGCTACTAATTTTGCACCATTACGAAACTTTTGAGGCCTATTAATTTTTTTAATTGCTAGCTTCTTTAATTTTGAATCTCACACTACTCAAATTTTTTATTACTGTTCTCAAGTTTAAGAAGTAAATATAATTTCTTTATTTTACTTGTTCTTGGGGAGGCATTATTAATTACTTGCTTATTGGTCTGTACATTTTACCTGAACATTTAAATGTTGACTCTCACTTACTGCTGGATAGGTCACCATGGATAACTCAGGTGCCCACCATGCTTATTGTATTTGTTGCCACTTGACTTCTTCCTGTTGGGACAAATGTGATCAGTTGTTCATGAGAACTTTGGTAGACAGCATTGATTGATTTTCTGCAGGGATCTCTGTTCTCATTGGCAACATGGGCACCATGAATGTGACCTTTGACCATCTGGATCAATGATAATCCAGTATATACTATGCAGTTAATTAAGTAAACAGTGCACTTAAGAGCACCTGCTTGTAAGACATTTATTAACAAGGGTGTAGGATTTACAATAATTTGCTTATTTATTGGTTTGTTCATGCGCCTGATCTGCCTGTGTATGTTATGCTCACCTTTTCGGTGTTGAAAACTTGTATATGTTCATTACTGCCATTGTGATTGTTGTAATATAATATACAATGCAATATTAAAAGTTTGTTATATTTTTAAGATGGCAACACTGTAAACAAATGATTAGCTATCAAGCTACCGTTGGAGTGTCATGGCGCTATGTGCCTTGTTGAAATTATATTGTTCTTTCTTAAAACTAATAAATAGTTTATTCAAGTGATCCGGAGTATTTCTTTATAAAACCTACAGGTTATGGGCCCAGACACCTAATCTTGTATGGTTGAAGTAAAATAGTGTACATAAATACTGCAACAACAGTTGTTTAATATAGTCGACGTAAGAAGTGTCGTTTGAGGTTAGTACGACCAAGCAGCAGCGTGGCGAGAAGGAAAACTTGTTCAGAACGTCAAGGAAGGAAAGTTTTTTTGCAGGAAGGAAGGAAAAGCAAGATGGATGGCATGGCACATCAAAGTACAGTTATTAAACTGGAAGGCACCAAGAACTGGAACATCTGGAAATTCCAAACGTCAGTTTTACTGCCAGGTCAAGGTTTATATGATGTGGTCGAAGGTCGCACCTTGAAGCCAGAAGTTGTTACGGAGAGATCAGCCTGGGAAAGTATGGATGCGAAAGCTCAGACCTGACTGGTCACGAGAATGTCAGAAGACGTGATGCTGCACATTATCACATGCACTACTGCTGCGGAGATGTGGCGAAAATTACTAAGTGTATATGAACAGAGAAGTGAAACAAATATTCACATAATACAACAGCGATTCTTTCAATATAAGTATGAAGAAGGTACAGAAATGTCTGTTTTCCTGTCGAAAATTCAAGAAATGCAGAATCAGTTAAAACAGATGGGTGAAGAAATCTCGGATAAATTGGTCATAACAAAAGTGTTAATGTCACTGCCCGACGGCTATAAACATTTTGTATCAGCTTGGGAGTCGGCACCGGATGATAAACAAACTTATGAAAACCTGGTAGCTAGATTATTAGTCGAGGAAGAAAGATTACATGAGAAAGGAGGAGCAGCGCAGTCTTCAGCTTTCGTCGCTAAAAAAAGGGACAAGAGAAATATTAAATGTTTCAAGTGCAATAAGTTTGGACATTATGCAAGTGAATGCAGAAGTAATAATAATTCAATGGAAAATCGAGACAGTCGTAATAACCGGTCAGACAATAAATGTTTTTATTGTAATAAATCCGGCCATAACAAGAATCAGTGCCGCTTCAAGAAAAACAAGGATAGTAACGCGTTTGTGGTGTCAAACTCCTTTGAAAAACAAAATCAAGAAACAGAGTGGTTAATTGATTCCGGTGCAAGTGAGCATATGTGTTGCAAACGTGAGTTGTTTACCTCATTCACGAGTTTATCAAATAAATTCGTAATCTTGGGTGACGGAACGCAAATTAGTGCACAGGGGCGCGGACAGATGGCGGTACAAGTCTCAAATGGCAAAGAATGGATTGACACAACCATAGACAACATGTTGTACGTGCCTGATTTAAAAACAAATTTATTCTCTGTGCAATGCGTCACTGCAAGGAGTTATGTCATGATGACAGATGAAAACTTATGCAAATTTTACAAGAAAAATAAGTTGTTGGCAATTGCGGAACGAGCTGGAAATATGTATTACCTGAACTTTCGCTATAAATGCGGGGTAGCAAGTACTGCACAAGTCAAGTCAGACATAAATGAGTGGCATGAAAAACTTGTTCATCAAAACATGATGTACGTGAAAAATGTTCTGAAAAACAATAATGTTACTGTAAACGATAGCTGTGTTGGGAAATGCGAAAGTTTTTTATAAGGGAAAATTCATTGTTTACCTTTTTCTAACAGTGAAAGTAAAACGAGGACGTGCGAGTTAATTCATGCAGATACCTGTGGCCCCATGGAGGAAACATCTGTGGGAGGTTCGAGGTATTTTGTGGTGCTTAAAGACGACTATTCAAAATATAGAAATGTTTACTTCGTCAAAGGAAAACATGAAGTGAAAAAATGCATCGAGAAATTTATAAACAGAGCGGAAAATGAAACTGGAAATAAAGTGAAGTATTTCAGAAGCGATAATGGACTCGAGTTTGTAAATAAGGAGGTGGAAGGATTGTTTCTCAACCGGGGAATAATACATCAACGCACAGTCCCTTACACACCTGAACAAAACGGCAAGGCAGAGAGAGAAAATAGAACACTTATTGAATCTGCTAGAACCATGCTATGCGCTAAAAATCTGCCTAAGTCATTGTGGGCGGAAGCAATTAACACGGCAGCGTATGTGTTAAATAGAACTGGGAAGAGCACTGAAGTTGATAAAACTCCATACGAACTGTGGACAAAGAAAACTTTTGATATTCAAACATTAAAAATATTCGGTTCACCTGTGGTTGTCCATGTCCCTCAAGAAAAAAGGAAAAAGTGGGACTCTAAAGGAGAAAAAGGAATAGTAGTTGGTTACGGAGAAGACGTAAAAGGGTACAGAATATTTTTCCCACACAGGAACACTGTAGAAGTAAAACGGGACATTGTGTGTATAGAGCAAGAAAAGACACAAGAAAAACAGCAGTTGGTAACGTGTGAAGTGGAAAATTTGGTGTCAGAAGAAACCATATGCGTACCAGATACAAATGGGAGGGATGTTGATGAAGAACTGAGCTGTGAACAAGAACGGAGACCGTCAGAAAGTCAAGTCGAGACCGAAGGTAGTGATTATGAACCATGTTACAGTGGTAAAGAAACAGAAACTGAAGTCACCATCTCCTCAGAAGCTGACGATGCACTACAAAGTTCACCAGATACTCACCAAGATCAGCGGAGAAGCAAACGAGCGAGAAACCAAACGTCGTTCTACAAGTGTAACAATATTTATTCGATGGATGAGGAGCCAAAGACGTACGAAGAGGCAATGAGAAGAGAAGATGCAAGTAAGTGGAAAGAAGCTATAAGTAGGGAATTACAGACTCTAAATGAAAACAATACATGGGAGGTGTGCGATACTTCTGTAAATGAAAAGACTGTAAGCAGTAAGTGGGTTTTTAAGATAAAGAAAACTGGTAATGATATACAGTATAAAGCTAGGTTGGTAGCTAGGGGTTTTGAACAAAATGATGACTTGAATTTAAATGAGATTTATGCACCTGTGGCTAAATTGTCAACTTTCAGATTATTCACAGCCATAGCAACCGAGCGTAACTTACCTATTTACCAAATGGATGTAACTGGGGCGTTTTTATACGGGGAAATTGATGAAGAAATTTTTATTCATTTACCAGATGGGGCATATTTTGATGATAAAAATATTGTCAAGTTAAACAAATCTTTGTATGGTCTAAAAAAATCACCCAAATATTGGAATGAAAAGTTCAACTCAGTTTTAACTAGAGGAGGCTTTGTGAGGTCACAGTGTGACTCATGTCTTTATTCAAAGTGCAATGATAAAGATCAAATGTATATTCTAATATACGTTGACGATTTGTTAATTTTTGGCACAAATGAGAACCAAATTTCTGATGTCAAACTAATGTTACAGAAAGAATTTAAAATGAAAGATTTGGGTTTAGTATCTGATTTTCTTGGAATAAATGTCAAACAAAACTTAGAAAGTGGTGTAACCAAATTAAGTCAGAAAAGCTATTTAGAAAATGTATTGAGGAAATTCAAAATGGAAAACTGTAAGCCAATGTCAACCCCCATGGACCAAAATTTTAATGCTAAAATGTTTGAAAATAAGGAGTGCCAAACAGATCAAAATATTGAAAATGTATGTAGACAAATGATAGGATGCTTAATGTATGCTGTCTCAGGCACAAGACCAGATCTGTGTGTAGCTGTTTCTATATTAAGCCGATACCAAAACAATGCAAACGATGTACTGTTAACGGCTTTAAAAAGGGTATTAAGATATGTAAAACATACTATTGATTATAAATTGGTTTATAAATGTAATGATAAATCGCTAGTGGGTTACTGCGATGCTGATTGGGCAGGAGATCTCAGAGATAGAAAATCTACCACTGGCTATTGTTTCATGTATTCAAATTGTTTGATTTCATGGTGTTCGAAGAAGCAATGCTCTGTAAGTCTCTCATCAACTGAGTCTGAGTACATAGCAATTAGTATGGCAGCTAGTGAAGCATGTTGGTTACAAAATTTGTTAAATGATTTTAGGGTAAAAATTGTTGACCCGACTACAATTTTTTGTGACAACCAGTCCGCAATATCGGTTGCAAATACAAGTAGTGTCAAGCGGTTAAAACATATCGATATTAGATTTCACTATATTAAAGAATTAATAATAAAAGGTAGAGTGTCTCTGAAATATGTAAAAACTGAAGAACAGTTAGCTGATATGTTTACAAAAGCCCTAAACAAAGAGTTAATTTTTAAATTCACTAATCAGTGTGGAGTAACCATGTAAATTTATTTGTGTAAAATTTAGGTAAATATTGCATTGAGGGTGGGTGTTGTAATATAATATACAATGCAATATTAAAAGTTTGTTATATTTTTAAGATGGCAACACTGTAAACAAATGATTAGCTATCAAGCTACCGTTGGAGTGTCATGGCGCTATGTGCCTTGTTGAAATTATATTGTTCTTTCTTAAAACTAATAAATAGTTTATTCAAGTGATCCGGAGTATTTCTTTATATAACCTACAGTGATAATCTCTCTCCATCCACAATATTGTTAAAGCAGGGTTTGGTATGTAAGTGACTTTATTACATAATCCTTTCTGATCTCATTCATTGCCATCCCTTTCTTTAACTTTTTTTTTGTCTGTTGTCTTCATTTTACTTTTACATCTTGTCTTCTTACTCCTCTTCCTCTTTCTATTGGCCCGCGGTGGTGTAGTGGTTAGACTGCTCGCTTCCCACCAATCCCCGGCCAGGTCACTCCCGGATTTTCGCAAGTGAGAATCATGCCAGACGATGTCGCTGGCGGGCTGGTTTTCTTGGAGATCTCCCGTTTTCCCCATCCTTTTATTCCGGCACTTCTCCATACTCACATCACTTCACCATATTCACCTCACTTCACCCTCATCGGCTCTCAATACCCTGATGTTAATAGCCGCCCAGATCTATTCACTCACTCACTCACTCACTCACTCCCCTTTCTAAGTGATAAGTTTTTACCAAGTATGTGATCTTCGATTGCCTCTTGTATTTGCATGTAATATATTTGAATTCCACACAGCTTTTTTTTTCAGCCTTGAAACATGATCATTACAATAAAATGGGGAAATAGACAGTCAGCATAATGTATGTATACATTAGATATGAGATGGTTTTATTGTGTGTAGACATACATGTGTGTCTTTTTGTCTGGGTCAGATCATAATTAATATCAGTTCATGATATGTATGATAGTGTCTTCTTTTTGTAGTAATCAGTGTTGTTTTGTAGGTAAAGGAGGCAGAAGCCGGCACGCTAGATGTGGTGCAGGCTATTCAATCTACTACCATTGTGGTACAAAAGGCACGAGATGTATTGATGCAAAAGGTTCTGGAATATGACAAGCTTAGGAGGGACTGTGCTTCACCAAAAGACTTGGAAAAGGTTGAATCTAAGCTAAAAAGAGGTCAAGAAGAGTATAAAATTTTAGTGGACAAATATTGTACCATGAAAGTTGATTTTGAAAATAAAATGGCATTTGCATGTAAGGTAGGTTAACTTTGTGAGCTAATAGTTTGGAAATGTGACTGTAATAAATTGTTTACATTTCAACATTGTTTTGTATAATAATTCCACATTTTTTCAGCACTTTCAAGAAGTGGAAGCAGCACATGTGACTCACATGAAAAATATTCTTGATTCATATGCTCAACTTTTGCTCAAAAATCACAATGAAATTGGACAGGTCAGTGAAAATTATTCATAAATTTTATTCCATCTTTCACAATTAATTTTAATGATTAGTGTAAAAAAAAATATTGTTCTAAATTGTTAAGTAAATGGTTTATTCAAAAACAATTCTACAAATTATTCTCATCTCCCCCCTTATCTCTTTTCCGGCAATGTATTTTAATACACTATATTTTTCCCAGAGGATATTTCAGATGTTTTTGTAAGTTTTGATGAATGAGGAAATTAAATTTACTTGACAATGGAAGTGAATATACTTTGTCTTTATATTACAAGTTTTTAGGTAATCAGAAAAATTTTCTGACTCAAGAAGCGAAATAGTCCTTATACTGGCATGTGAATACTTACAGTTACTGGAACTCATTTATGGGTATTCCTCACACAGATATGAGTTAATAATAATAAATCATAAAAGTTGACGTAATAGACTGAACTAAGTGAATTGCTTGGTGTTTAGTGTATTATGTTTGGTCACTCTCACTAATATATTTGGACATACTGTCATGACAGATAAAAGATTTTTCTTTTCCTTTCTTAATAAGTTTGTTCTTGAGGAAAAAATTAGCACATAATATATAAACAAAAATAAATCTATACATACTATAAAACTCAACGTGTATCTGTCAGTCTGTGTATTTGTTAGTGCACTCGAGAACCTCGTATCCAATTTACGTGTTTTTTTTATTTCATAGCTATGTTCTCTGGCCAGGTTTTAGTATATATTTTGTTACATAAAGTAATATAAGGAATAAGCAGTGACGATAATAGTGAATCAAGTCGGAAAAAAGTTTGCCGCCCGCACGCTCTCTTGCAATACGCTGTCTCAACCGTTAAAGATGGAACAATACCATGTAGTAAAGGATTGTGTAAAATAAAAAGACCTAAAAAAACTCTGTGGTAGCATATATCTATCTATAACAGAGAAATACTAATAAGCGTTTTACCATTTAATTTCTCAGATGTCCAAAGAACTACAACCAAGCCTCTGACATGGTTCCAAGAGCATGCTATCTTAACATCAAAAAATGAAATTGTCAAAAACATCAATAAAACGATCCTGAACATGATTGAATCACCCTTCCGAACGTACACATCTGTGGACACTGTTGTTGAAGAGGAAGACGCAGTCCACTGTTCGACTGAATTCTTGAATTCCCTTAATCCATTGGGTTTGCCTGTTCACACTCTTGCTGTAAAAATTGGCGCACCAATCATGTTATTATGGAACATAAGCCCTCAAAACGTGTGCAATGCCACTCACCCACAAGTAAACAGTTTGAGGGATTATGTTATTGACGCAACTATTATGAGTGGCACCGGTACTGGCAAAAAAATTTTAATACTCAGAATACCCATGATTCCAATGGATTTACCTTTCCAGTTTAAGCGTCTCCAATTTCCGATCAGGGTTTATTTTGCTATGACTATAAATAAGTCACAAGGCCAAACCCCAAACGTTGCTGGAGTTGACCTCCGACACCCATGCTTTTCACATTGACAATTATATGTCGCATGTTCGCGTGTCAGTTGCAGTAGTAATTTGTATGTACTTGTGCCCAATTAAAAAAACGAGAAATGTTGTGTACAAAGAGGCCCTGCGATGAAAGATATGTCTAGAGATTAGAAAAAGAAAAAATCAAAAAATTACTATGCAAAATATTACAAAAAAAAAAGTATGTTTAAATTTAAAATATTTGTCTAATGATTATTTATCTCATAATTAACATTAAGTAAAATTCAACTTTATTTAAAAAAAAAATCCTAAACAATAATTTTGTAGTCCATGCGAGCGGAGCCGCGGGCACAACTAGTTGTATATAATAGTAACTAATTATTATCACCTTGTGCAGAAATAAACTGCCAACATGTATCCTGTCAATGTTCAACACTTTCGGACTCCTGTTGTACAGGACCAATAGAACCTTGAATAATACCTGTGTAAGTTAAACAGTAGTGTGGTCATTGCTGATCATGTAAAAATTTATTTTACGAATTGATGACCAATCTTCAGTGTGGCATTCGTTCAGACAGAATATAGCGGTTAACAGTGCATAAACAAAGTTAAAGTTGCACAGTCTGTTATGTCGGTACCCTATATTTTACTTCAACTAAATGCATTACTTAACAGTAGAAGTTGGCAAGAAATTACAACACCGCCAGGTTTCTCGCAGATATGCAAAAAATGTCTTTTTTGTCTGTAGCATATTAAAGTATTTTTGCTTAACAATTATGGAATATTAATATATATTGTAATTATTGCGACTAGCAACTATTTTTAATGTATGTGGTTATGCACTGCTGGACATGGAAATTGCTAGATCCATTAGGTGTCATCCATAAAATCAAGACCAGATACAGTACCAATTGTGCAATGCAAATGGTTCAAGTGATGTCACAGAAATGCCACTGCAACATGTCATGTAGGAGGCGCTTGTGGCCAGTACTCTGTTCTAAAAAAAGTGCCATACGACAAGCTCAAAAGGCAGAAGTCTGCGTGTTAAAAATTAGATCGGTATTCCCTGGTGGCAGCTCACGAAGAATGTGACCACCCAGAACCACCCAGACCCATTTGAATGGGGTTGTATGGTTCGATTGCATGAAGCCGGATGATTGGCTTGTCATCTTGGCCATGCAGTCACCACTGCATTACGATGTGTGCAGGCATGGATATATATAGGTTATACATCACACAGAGTAGGTACTGGTTCTGCCAGATGCACTACAGATATAGATAATCATTGTATCTGCCGATGTGCAATAGCAGAACATGGCACCACATTCAGAGAGATGGTGCAGTGTGTGGGTCCTGCACTGCATTTGCCAGTCTCAACAAAAATCATTTGTTGTCGTTTGAATGAGGCTGGCCTACAGGCACAACGTCCATTACACTGCTTGCGTTTGACCCCTCGGCATTGTGCATCACGCTGTCAATGACACCAAAAACGTCAACATTGGACAAAGTAATGGTGACGCATTGTGTTCTCTGATGAGTCACGCTTCATTCTTAATGTAGATAATAGTGACAGCAGGTTTGGCTATGTGTTGCTGGTTTGAAAAAATTTGCACTATTGATTAATATCTCCAAAATGAGGAAGGTAGAGGATGTAGGTCAAGGGTAGATAACACAAGCCCATATGCCACTGCCAGGAATCTTACCTGAAAATTTATTTCCAGTTTAACTATTTTGATCACCTAAACCAAATGAAGAGAGTGAAAATAAAACAGACAACTGGGTAAGACATGATCTGACAAAGAATCACAAACAGCAATGGGTGGACATATGCAATAACCTGTTGCTTCATCACCACAGTGAGCTCCTATGGAATAGGGGTTTTTCCTGGAAAATCAACACCTTTGTTTATACTATAACAAAAATTACTATATATATAATACTACCAAGCAAAGTACAGTCTGCACTTTATTTTCCAAATTATCACACACACAAAATGTGACATTTTTTAACTCCTTTGTAAATAATCAAAATAGTTTTCTAATGGCTAACACGTGTGTGACGTAGTTGTACATGTTTTGGTTTCCCCATTTTAGCGTCATCATGCAAAAATATTGTTGGCTGGTTGCTGTGGATTACAGAGAAACTTTGAAAAAGTGATTAAATTGTTTTAGAAACTGATGTTTCTTGCAAAATTTACTGTTGGTTTAACCTGATTTTGCTTCAATTGCCACTGCCTTCGTTGATGTTTGAAATGTCTCATCTACATTTCAAAACACCATTTTAGTACAGCATTAGGCAATGAATTTAAACTTGTAGGTAACTATTTTATAAAAGAATTTTGCTGTCACGAATAACTACTTTTCTTTTAGATGCATGTCATTATACTTAATTTAAATATTTTCCTGCTAATACTCATACATACCTCTCAATTCTCTAAAACATCAATCTTTTTTTGGGCACATTTGGCAAATATTCTATTTGCATATGGATATTATTTAGTTAGGTGACTATTCCGTATTGCGTATCCAAATCACCCAAAAAACACTACATTTCATATCCAACTACAGCCAGGAGAAGGCCAAAACAGATGCAAAATTTCTCCCTGCATATCCAACCTGCCTGCAATTACCCGGTTTTGACCAGAAATTTTTCTGTGCATATCCACGTGAAAAAACGACCTGGATCGAAAAATGGGGGAGTTTCATAAATTCAAATATGTTCTACTGATTGAAACAACTACTCATTTACACTTTAAACTGACACAAACAACGACCAACGACCAACTTACACTTTAAACCCAAAACAAATAGCCGCCCAAATGAGTTGTGCAACATTGCTTTGGTATTGGTCTTCAAACAATGAGCGCAAAAAAAAATCAAGACAATGAGCAATTTATGGAAACTCCAAAGCCTTTACGGGCTTATAATTAATGTACCACACATCAATGCCTCCGCGCTGCATTCCTCAGTAGTACAGGTAATGAGGAAAACAAGTTGGCCTTAACGGGCTTACAACTTATTCACTCATGCAAAACGTTTTTTCAATAATTTGCAATCACGGGCTTATAATTAGTGTACCACGCATCAACGCCTCTGCACTGCATTTCTCAGTAGTAGATGTAATGAGGAAAACTGGAAAAAATTTCAACTTACCTGTTGTTGCGCAAGGCTCTTTCGCTTTTTTCGTTCTGATGAATGTTCTCGAAACTAAACCAGTTGAGATTCCTAGTGTAGAGTCAAATACAGAAGCTTTATATCATCCAAGGAGTAATGAATCAGACCTCCCTCTCACTACCAAATTATTGCACACCTAAATAAACAACCACCCACTTTAAAATGACACGAATAACAAGTCACTTTCATTTTAAACAGACACCAAACAACGAGCCATTCGCACTTTAATTTTTTACTGGTAAAACCAACTACTAATTTACACTTTAAACTGATGCTTATAACTAGTCACTTTCATTTTAAACAGACACCAAACAGCAAGCCATTTACACTTTAATATTTTACTGGTAAAACTAACTACTCACTTACACTTTAAACTGACGCTTATAACTAGTCACTTTCATTTTAAACAGACACCAAACAGCAAGCCATTTACACTTTAATATTTTACTGGTAAAACTAACTACTCACTTACACTTTAAACTGACGCTTATAACTAGTCACTTTCATTTTAAACAGACACCAAACAGCAAGCCATTCACACTTTAATNATATATATATATATATATATATATATACACACACACACACTTTTCGTTCATCCATTAATTTTTTTTGTTCAAATGCAAACAGTTACCTTTTGAAAAGAGAATTGCCTTCACCACTGTTGCCGCCTTCGTGCCGATTCCCTTCATGCATGGCGGCTGCATGGATCAGCAAAGAGTGCAGTCGTTGCCTGTACTGGTGGTTCTTTTTCCAAATGTATTCTGCCAGGTAGCCGGCCCACGACTTTCTCCATCTACCAAAACACGGAATGCTGTACCTCTCTGAACACCAACTCCGATGTTTTGCGTGTGTACTCTTAAAGCCTCGCCCTGCCTCAACTTTAGTTTGTTTTGGGTGTTTACTATTCCACTCTTTTCACTGCACACAAACTCCCTCTGGTGATTTACTTGCATGTGACGATAGCAGTGCATGTCCGAGTTACTGTAACCTCGCCAACAGTCTGAAATTATTGTCGTGCCCGGCACGATCCATTCACGAATACATTTGACTAAGGTCGCAGCGCTCCTCTTTTCCACCGACACCAGGAAGAAATTAGTAGGGTCACATCTTTCTACACCGCCGAAAACCCACTGGTCGTGAACTTTACGTCCCTTACGGTTTTTGCGCTTACCCAATTTTGATTAGTCTATCTCAACTATTTTGCCAGGCCCGCCAATTCGTTTCCTTTAAGTTAACACCCACCAATCTATGCACACTTGGCGGCAGAAATTTGACCAGGCGACGACTGTCTTGCCCAAGCACTTAAGTTAATTTATTATAGTCTGCTGTTGGGGATACTTGATCAGGCACCACAATAAACACAACTCAATGATCTTGCTCGGCGACAAATTTGAATCTCCCACGAAACTGCCCTGTCTCGCCGACACTTTGAAATTACCTTTCATGCCATTCTCCGTGTGCTGTCGACACCAGTAAAACCAACCTGGATTGTCCACGTGCCTGACTTCGCCTTCGCTGCATCGTCCGCACTGTATCGACGGTTTGAGGATGTTGTACTCGACGAGGAATGTGTTTACGTCCGGCGAGAAACAAATCAGTTTCCGAACGTTCAACACAGTGATTTTACACCCTGCACACACTATTGTACGTTTTCCGATTGAAAACTTTTATTTTTAAAGTAAAACTACCCTTGGATACGCGATACGGAACAATTGGCTTGAACTTGGATAAGCTAAATGGAATTCGGCCGGATACGCAATAGTACACTGACTTGTAAAGGAAACAATTTGAATGGATACTCGATACTACACTCGCGGTTTTACAATTACCTGAGCAGTTTTGGGCAGTCTTATGTTACCTCGGGCGGGTGGACCTTTGTGGGAGATGGGGTGGGGAGGGAGCAAGAAACTGATTGGCCACACCCCCTTTTTTTTTGTTTTTTTTTAAACATACATTTTTTCCCTAATTGGTACATGGCTTCCCCTCCCCTTCACATTCAGAATTCTTAAAAAAAAAAAAAAAAACACCTATCCTTTTTGTTACTTCTCCTAAAAAATATGTGACTTCAAAGTCAGCAGTCCCCTCCCCGCACTTTGTTTTTTAGACTTTCCCGCAGTTGAGTTTTTTATTTATTACCGCGAACAGCATAACCGACGCTGGACATAATTATTTGAAGGTGGAAGAGAATTATTTATTCAGTACAGACCACGATGAAACTAGTACATGTAAGTACCCATGCATTATATTTTGTATCAATCTCATTACTTATATTTGTGTGTTAAAAAATGTCTACTAAAATTATATTTCTAGTGCTTCGATTATACGTATCTTTGTTAGTTTCGGATAAGAAATTCAAAACCACAATTTTCCCAAACAAACTAATTAAAGTGATTGCGTACGATTGGCGTAAAGATTTATTATAGTCTGCATATTCCATAATATGTTCTATGGAAAAGTTCTTGTCAAAATACTCATTTCCGTTGGAAATTTTTATAATCGGCCACTCTTTAAGTGGATTACTGGTGCAAATTATATTGGAAATTTGCGACGAGGCAAATTTTTATAAATATGTAAAATGTGTTTTTTTTTTTGTAGGAGTGCCGTTATCCCCCTCTCCCACTTTTCTATCCAGGTCGTTTTTTCACATGGATACGCATAGAGAAACTTTTGTTCAAAACCGGGTTATTGCAGGCAGGTTGGATACGCAGGGAGAAATTTTGCATCGGTTTTGGCTTTCTCCTGTCTGTAGTTGGATACGAAATTGACTACTTTTTAGGTGGGTCTTGTATCATTGGATACAAAATGTAGTGTCTTTTGGATGATTTGGATACGCAATACGGAATAATAAGCAAACATTTTTATTGCTCTTACCGTTTGAATTTTTTACGACTACGCTGATAATTCACGATTCTTCAGCAACTGTAGATAAGTATCATTGGATGGTTGAAAAATTATGTAATTGTACTAAATGGGGTTTATTTGGTTGTTATGTTGTCATCACAAATTCATATTACTTTACTACCACTGATTTAAAAAGGAATTGTGTGCCTAATCATTCACTACCAATAGATGCAAGATGGCCGGTCACAACATTCACATAGATTCATGGTGGTGACGACTCAGTAGTTGATGTCTGGAAGCTTCCTGTGGCAATATTATATACCATTCCACGCCTAGGAAAAAAATATAAGTCCATAGGGGGGAAGGTGAGGCACACCTTTTATTTGCATCACAAAAAAAATTATTTCTGCCACAAGATAATTCTTGCATTATAATGAGGCCAAGCTGAATAATATATATGCGTTCTCTCACGGAAATACATGCATGAATATATACGAGTTGCCTTATCGGAAGCGTGCACAAATGTTAAGTGTGGTCACGAGTTAGTGAGTTTCATACAAGGTTATAAAAAAGAAACAATCACATACTGAGACAGAATAAGTTTTAAAAAAATACCAGCCAATTCAGTATATAATACCACCTAGATTGGTCTAGACTCAATGTCCGCAGTGAGCGTCCACTGTAATAACGTGGGTTTTTCTGGGTTATTGAAATGAATACTGCCGCGATTCATGTAATGTCGGACAGTGTATTTGCAGGCATGGAAAAATATTTCATGGAATTGTACAAAAAATAAAAAAAAAATAGGAAAATTAAAAATCAAATAAAAAATCTTTGTATAGCATATTCTAAAGCTAGGACAGAATTGGATAAAATGCTACGCATTCAAAAAACTAAAGACCAGAATTTAATTAAAGAATACAAAATATTTAAAACAAAATGGAACAAACTAAAAATAATCGAGGGAATAAAAAGCGACATAGTTGCAGATTTAAGCCAGTAAAAAAATGTAAAAATTGTCGACTGGTAAAACATTTATGAAAATAGAGGTGCAGGAATAAAAAAAAGGCCATTTTAATTTTTATTATTTAGCATGTTTTTCTATTGAAAAGAGTAAATTTAATGTTACCAGGTTTCTTTATAATTTTTATTATTTCAATTTGGTTTTTTCTTTATAATTTTTATTATTTAGTAGGTTTTTTTATTGAAAAGAGTAAATTTAAAGGTTTATTTTTTTAACAGCCCATCCCCACTTGTGAACGAGCTCCCAGTCACCCCAGCTTCAACAATGGTCAGTTCAAGGGCAGAGGCGGGGGCAGCCCATCTACAATGGCGTTCTTCCTTATGAACGAGCCCCGGGCCAGCTACAACCACCATCGCCTCAGCTTCAACAACCATCATCCCAAAATTCACGACCTTAAGTCGCGGTGCCAAAAGTATCTGCGGAAATATTTAATTTTAAAATAAAATAACATTTTTATATTTGGAAAAAAAAAAAAATGAAAAAAAAGTTTTTATTTATTTATTTTGACTTTGTATGAAGTTTTTAAACTCACTTAACCAAACAGAATTTAAAAATATATCAGGTGAGCAAAACAAAGCATGAATTTTATTGGAACGGCCAAACACACTGTAAAATGCTCGTATTAAACGAGTTTCAATATTACAAGAGTGTTCATATAATTTAGCTGTATCCAGCTCTCCAGTTTTGTCTATTTGTGCCTGTAAAACACGATTATAAATCGCATTCATAATTAGTAAATTTGGAGAAGTAATTATTTGTCCTGTTGTATCTGAATTTATAGTAACATGAACACATTGGAAACCACTTGCATTTGGTAAATTATACTGGCGATTACTCTTGATTGAACATGCCAAATTATGTGTGGGGCATTTAACGAAGTTGTAAATTCAGTTTTCATATTTCCTGCATAAATATTGAGTAAAAGGACGAATACCCTTCTCCAACTAACAATATATTCTTCCGCAGTAAGAATGAAAAATGTCTGTCTGAAAAACAAAGTATCGAATTTTTCCAGTTTAGGTACAAAGTATACATCTGTTAAATTGTTTGCACTTACATATTTTTTTAATTGATGGTAAATGTAATCTCCCGATTGGAGTAATGTGTCGATCAAGTTAACAAATCTTAATGGCAATGTCAAGTATTCCTTTAAAGATAGGGCGTCGAATGGCATTGAGACTTTGACCGATCCTCGAATAGAGTTGTGATTACATTCGTACATAAAAAAATTGTTTAATTTCAATTTTGTGAACAGAGGAGTGCCATCCTTATTCCTCGTCTTACCCGTCGAATGGTATATATGTGTTCCGTCATAGTTTTATTAGAATTATAAATCAGGGATCAACCATGGGATGAGTCATGAATAGAATTGTTCTACTTGCATGTAATCGAAAATTGATGTTGGTCGTCAATTTCGTTTTTTTCTCCAAAGAGTAAATTATTCATTTTTTTTTAGTTTCTAACCCCGTATATAAAAAGGTTGATGTCACCTTTACAAAGTCTTATTGAAAAAGCAGCTGTTGTTTGGGCAGGACTTGTTGATCCTTGGAGTTAATTTCAAAATTACAAGTTGGTGAAAACTGTTTTGCATACAGATACTCTTTGAGGGTAGTAGTATTTAGAAACTTAGCTCAAAAATCTTTGAACTTTAATGGAATATATGTATTGTTGTTAAAGTCTGTATCAAATTCTTCTTCGAAATCAACTTCAGAGTCTTTTTCGCTTTCTGTGTTATAAATGTATTCCAAGAGACAGTGGATAAATGACTTATAAAACACTTTAAATTTGCCTAAAGTGTGCATTTCTGGATCGTTGTAGATATTTTTGAATATTTCCAGTACTCTCTGGTCATTGTAAAACTTAGTTTGCTAGCCATGACTAAAGATTCTTATATAACAAAAAAATTTATTCCCCTGTGTTCAAATTTACAAAACAAAATGTTTGTGTTAAGGTCTTTCTTCTACAACAATGAAATAAATGTGTTGGGAATCAATATCATAACGATGAAGCTGCGACAGGAAGTTTTAACCTATTCCCTCTCGATGTACTTTATAGTTACAGAAAACATGAAATACGACATGTGTCGAACGCTGATTGAGTTGTACGAACCATATATCGATTTAGTCGTTTTCACAACAATTTCCCTGGAAACTAATTCTAACTCGTTGCTGGAAATTCTATCTCAGAGTGCGGCAAGCACATTATATATTTCATAAAATTAGGTCAAAATTGAATTTCTAACCACGAGTAACTTAAACACTGCGTACAAGTTCTTACTTGAAAAAAAATATTATTTTGCCATTCAGTCGACAGATGTGAATTTCATGTTGCAAATGGAGTTATACATCGATGTTGTAACTTCGGAAGGCTTGCTGCAAAATTCTTCCATAAAACAAAATCAACTTGCGAAATTGAAATTTCGCAAACTGAAACAGGAAGTCTACAATCTAGTAGTGGAAAACATATTTTGTGCAAATGGAGTGTATACAATCACAGAGTCTAAGCTCTTGATCCTAGACCCATCCTACAACTATACTCACATGTACAAGTACATTCCTGTAGTGAGTTTCGACATTGAAACAGGCATGAATAATTTGGAAGATTTACCACCGGGGGGACTCACTATGGTGAAATTACTTATGTTCTTGCTCTACTGTGAGTATCTGGACGTCGAAGTGAGTATAATTGCATACTTAAAATGTAATGGCATGCCCAATGATTTCAATGCAGAAATGAGAAAAAAAATACGAAATCCCGCTCACAAAATATATCTGGATCCAGGGGTTTGCACATGAAGAGGATCTCATTACTAATTTTCTCTTTTGGTATAGTCGGGGTTACTTGCTTAAAATGCTTACGGGATACCAAAACTATCCACATTATTTTGTTGGCCACAACATTATCGAATACGATTTAAAATTCCTACTGACTAGATTACGAGTTCTCAACTTGCAACGTGAAATAAAAGCATTTGTAACCTTCGGAAACTTAGTCACAGTTTCACTCATTCGTTTTCACACCGACGGCATTATATTCGATACATTGATGATTTAAAAAAAAAATGTGCTAACTGGCGAACCTATCTAAACTACCTAAGCCGAAAGTTAAAAAAAATTGATTTGAATGCGGTGCTCATGCAAATTTATTATATTCTCGATGACACCATTACAGATGGTGAATTTCGAGATAAATGCATGAAAAATATCTTTCACATCGAGCCCTACAACAAATACAACTTCGATGTCGTGAACGCTCAATACACAAACATTCAAGTGCATCGGACTGAGTACATAGTCGTCAGCGTTTGGCGTAAACTTACAGGCGAAACAAATGCAAACTCTATCGTTTTCTACCATATGAAACAAGCTTTAATTTACAATGAAAGGGATTGCGTGGCTGTAATTGGACTTTACAACAAGTTTAATTTGGCAATTTTTACCAACCAGTTTTGGCCAATCTCTCTAACTGCTTCCTCAAAGAGAGTTCAATGGGCTCCGTTTCTCGCCAAATCGCGAATGCATTCTTGTATCATGCGTTATTTTTTGGTATGTTGCTGGCATATCAGGGCAGTGATTCAGTTTTATTGGCCATGCCCAATCTGTAATGTTCATTCCTCGCGGAAAGAACATCCGTGATAAATATTAAACCAATTTACACCAAACCAAAGTTCAAGCACACAAAAAAAGAATACCCGGGCGCTGTTGTGTATGCGAACCGTGGTCTGTTTTGGAATGTTATTCAATACAATGTCAATAGTTTCTACCCAAACATTATAATAAACAAACGACTTTCTAGATTGAATGTAGGCTGCTGCTGCGCCAAAGCATTAAGGCTTGTGTTTGAAAATGCTCCGATATCTTACGATGTATTTGACGAAATGCGGAGAAATGATGTAATTGCGCTGTATGTGTCAGAAGACGAAAAACAAAATTATTCGGAATACGTAGACTGAGGTATTCTGGACAGCCAATCGGGAAGAAGATATTTTCCGTCACAGAACTAAACTTGTTGGCTGGTTATACGCCCATTCTAATTTGTTTACTCTCACATGCCAAAACTCCATTCACTGTAAATTTTATAGAATGTTTACTAGCCCGCAGGCAAACGGTAAAAAAACAAATGAAATCCCTGAAATTTGAAGTGCAGAAAAAGGACGTCTCCGAAGAGAGGATTCAAAACATGAATCTAGAGTACTCGGTGTTAGATGCAAAGCAACTTTAGTTTAAAATGATGGTCAACGCAACCTACTGGCTTTTTGGCACTCCATATTTCAAGTTTGTTAGCATTCCTGTAGCAATAGGAACAACATTATTTGCACGGAAACTTCTCATACATTTATGTCGAGTTTCATCCGTACTGTATCTACTGCATGCGATTCGCGATCACAAAGTAACGATAAACAACATAACGGAAGAGGAGCTCATGCAATTGGTCTATTTCATTCGTCAAGATGCCTACGATACCTACTCTAATCTGGAAGCGAATAAAAAACTGATATTATATGACAAAGCGAAAATCCATGCCGTTATTCGCAAAATTCCACGAGAGTATAGCGAAATGGTCTTTGACGCAGATACAGACGGTTACCAGTTTACAAATATTTTGAAACTGGATAGCAACAAGTTTGTCAAATTCATAAACGAGGAAATGAAGGGTATTATTCTCGAAGGCACAGAAATACTCGCATCAATCTCCCTAGTAAAGAAAAAGTACTTGCATTTGAAAAAAAAACTAATCGATTACAGCATATTTTGCAATAATCCAAACCAAGATGTATTGAAACTTTGTTCTGTTGTTCATAAAGGTTACGAGCGTAATGCATCACGACTTGTGAAACGAATCTACAACTATGTAACTTCACTTGCTTTTTTCTTTGCGAATATTGCCAGAGTATCCAACTGTTACAAACTGGAAAAATTCCTCTATTTCGAAAGTGTATTGTTTGCCATTTACAACTACCTCTATCTAGTAGACCAGACAGAATTGTACGAAAGTGTAAAATGGTTAGACTCAAGAACTCATCAGTGCGCCAAATGTATATTGATGGTCTCGGGTCTTCCTACATCGGCTGCAAAAAACTGGTACTCTTATATGACCCCAAAGACTGCCGAGCCGATCAGTACTTGTCCTTAGAAAAATATTCCAAATTACCACAAAGACAAAAAATTAACAATGTGCCTCAGCCTGAAAAGTATCAGATTCATTACTGAAAATATCTGTGCAATTATTCAAAGTCATACATATAATATTAAACGCAGTAATACCCCAAACTTCCATAAAATATATTCAAAGACGGTGAATGAATTGTTTAAAAAATGGTTTGAAAATTACGAATTTTATCTAACAAGATACCAAATACAGTTGGATATTGCAAATGGCAGATTTCCGAAAGAATTTAGTGAAAGAATCATGTAATGCACAGCATATTTACTTTTGTAATGATTTAACCAAGCATATTCACTTAACACATCAGTAGTTACACTGTAAAAAATACACTTTGTTTTTATACATTTTTTATTTAAATTTCAATAATAATAAATATATAAAACATGATTCATATTATATTTTGTATAGAATACAACTACAATTGTTGGTTATTGCTCTCCAGACGATTTCCATTTTTATAGGTGTATTAAAAATGGCATCGTCTTCCAAAACTTCCCCATTGAATACTGCATTGTTACCTACAGCTTCGTCATCCGCAATCCTATGGCTGGTAAATGCAGTGTTCACAGGTCGAGTCTCTACTTGTCGACTTTCTTGCTTCTCACTGTAATGTATAAATTTCATCAAATCAAAATACTACAACTTTGGCACACGAACAAAACCATTCCTTTCAGGACCTTTTATTTTCTTCCATTCCATGCAAAACAACTACTACTCTCTTAAACCCTTGTAGCTCAAATACTTATTTTTATAACTCGTTCTATTCCTAAGAGCTTCGTGGTTTTAGTAAATTTGAATAAATTCACGTACATAGTCCTGATGAAGATACCATGTAAAACTCATATCTACCCACACTCACTAGATGACGACCACTGCTGGTACTCGAGGAATGTAGTGCCTCAGTGACTGTGGTAGTGCTAGCAACATATGCTGGTTTTATAGTTGGTGTGATGAGAGATTTCTTTTTTTATTACCTTTTTTTGTCTACTCTTTTACATCATCACTAAATATCAATATATCTACCATCTCGTAAGTAAAAAAAAAAAAAATCCAAAACCATGAACTACAACTGGGTGGATGTAGAGACGTTGTGGGTGGAATGGAAAGATTATTATGCTTCCTTCGATATATGCATGAAATCTACAAGTAGGTATAGAGGTCATTCATATATTTACCAACTGTATCCACCACAATTAGCTAAATTTGATGAAAAAAGAAACATTTTAGCTTACAACATTGTAATAACACATCACATTAAACAATTACCCTCATAATTTACGATGCAATACATTCGAGACAATAACATTTTTATTTTCATTTTAAATTTCAATAGCATTTTTTCATATAGTGAGAAAATAATACCCAAATCAAATTCCTGCACTATAAATTACGATTCAGACGAAAATCAAATTTGTTAAACGATGACGTACTTGTTTACGCCGGAAGATTCAACTGATGTTGCATTATGGTGTTCTTGTGAACCTGTTTACGTCATCAAAAAAAATTTAGCTGCCTATTCCAATAAATTTAACATTTTGAATCTATTCAAATATGATGATACTCAAATAAAAGAGTTTAAAAAAATAGCTGCTCAGTTGAAGAGTATGCTCAATAAAAAAATAATTTGCAAAACGTTATCACAACTCAAAGACACACTTTTGTGTTTTTTTTGTAACCCTCTTCCAGCTATAAATATGTGGACTATTTCAATTGCCGGCATAACAAATGGTACAGTGGAGTACAAAGGATGATGCAGACAAGATCGACAACTGTCTTTGCAGCAGTTTTTCTGTTTTGCTCAACAAACATCTGCGGAAAGAAACTGCTGTTTTGCTTGCAGACCACAAGTACATCGGAAGACTCGTCCACGGTAAAGGTAATTGATAACATTTAATTTTTAGTAAAGCAGAAGCGAGTAATTAAAGAAGAATCAGTTTGCACAAAGTACAGGAATGATATTTTGGATCTGGTGAATTCCTATGGCAAGGGTAAAAAGTTATCTTCGATGGACAATGGAATTGTGTTTAATTTGCCATATTTTTATTGCTTTTTGACGGAAAAGGTTTTTGATCACGGACATCGCGTCAATCTCATTACAAATAGTCGTTACATTTTGGAAAAATTTCAAATGCAAGACAATACATGGATGTGTACCAATCAACAGAAGGAAAAAACATACTTATCAACATGTATGGTGGTGGAATATTACTGTAAAAAACATATATAGTAGAGGAATATTACTGTAATAAAAGTTACATATAGGTATAGCAAAAGTGGCATTTTTATTGTAAAGGACTATTGTGTATTCAGTTGTAAAAGTATATAAATATAATGTAATTTTGGTTTTTTTATTGTTATTATTTTTGTATATAAGAGACTAAATAAAAGAGTGGGAAGTTCGCAGAGTTTTCAAGGCAATAACAATTTAAATGGTGTAAATTTTAAACGGGGTCGTTTTGAAGTATCTGAAAATCTGAATAATAAAAATACAATACATTTTTTTCTTCACTTCCAAAATGGTAAAATTAAGTGATTATAAAAACTTTATTTATAGTTTACAAAATTTATCATCTTTAAATGATTATACTTTATTTCTGGATTTTAAGGAAAAACTTCCAGATAACTTGTATCATGCAGAAGCAAGAAAAAGGGGATATGTGATACCTATTAAACAAAAAAACCTTAACAGTGTTTAAATAAATTGGAATCTAATTTTGCAATTTTTAAACGTTCGCATATTGGCACATTTGCAAATGACCCACATCCCATTATTTGTGCATTAGGCAAGAATTGCAATCAGCCATTTGATTTTCTCTATGATGTGAATAAAGTTTCCTTTGAAGATATTATTTACTTGGCAGAAATAAAATCAGAAAACAGACAATTTTTTGTAAACTTACCCAAATTTACATTGCTGAAAGTTTCTTAAATTCGTTCGAGTTTCAATAATGCCGACATGTTGGATCGATGCAAGAATTATATACTTGTCGCTGAAATAAATTTGTTTAAAAACATTGCCAGATTAATCAATAGTTTTTCCAAAGTACTTGATATTAGTAAAACTGGATTCGTGATATTAACAAAAGGTATATTGCCTCGCGAGATTACCTATTTGATCAAGTTGATGCGGGATATTGGCTCTTGATCGGGTAATAGCAGAAAATACAATTTTGAAAAATATACAGTTTTAATAATGAACTACACTACCGTAAATTAATCAATTATAAGATTTAAAAATGTTATCACTTTACAATTATTGGAGCCCCCCCCATCAACCAGGTTGTTGGAGATTTTGTCTATGGTTTAAATGGGCAAACTACAACAGTCAAGTCGTATATCAAAGGTAAAATTTGAGTGTCAAATATAAAATTTGGTAATGAAATGATTGCCGCAAAAACTTTCGAGTATGTAGATAAAGATATCCGTTTGCAACCAAATGCTGAGATGGGAAAGTTATCAATTTCCATACTCAATACAGAGAATGATAGGTTGGCAGCACAAATCATTAACAATTTACGATACTTATTGATCGATCACTTGTTGTTTTTCAAATGCTCCTCTCAGTTTTATAAAAATGATAGTTATTTGACAAACTTTGATGGCCAATATTTTGAACTGTAAAATAATTTTGTTTTTGTTGTGCCGAATAAATTAAAAAAACACGTAATGGTGAATCTGATACTGGATTTGGCCAATGTTCTATATCAGTTCTATATCACTAGCATTAAGGGTAGTTCAGGGGCCAATTCCCGATATTTTAAAAGAAGAACACGTACTTGTTTATGTTCCATTCGGTAATTATTCGTACATTTATCCTTCTCGTAGTTATGTTATAAATCCTTCTTTACAATTCCAAGATTACAATCGAATACCAAATACAAAAACCATCGTGGTGCATGACAAAATTAACAATGCTGATTTAAATACTAATAAATACTGGTATTTCGTATTCATTCTATCCTTTTCGGATTATTTAATAGGAGAAGCGATGGAATTGATCTAGAAGTACAATATTACATGTTTGTTTCAAGTCGAAAACAATTCAGTGCCTCTGATAGACAATCCTAGGGTTAAAAAGTACATTTCAAATGCGCGCTATCAGACCGAAATGTTTGTTCTTTCAAACACACATAATTTTATTATATGTCATCCAAACAATATGGCTATTGTTAAGCGAGAAGATGATCAAAGTTTCCAATTTTCCTACCCACCTTCTCCGCCCTCTACTTCCTCCATCAATGCATTCGTGATTGGTTTTTCCAAAACAGTTTTAAACAAGGCAAAAATTTTAAATTTGGATATAAGTAGGTCTAATGTGGTCTTTTCATTCAAACCGAACAGTTTTAAGCAAAACAGTCAGGAGGGAGTTTTTGAATCTTCGGGGGAGGCCGTCTATTCACCAATTGACCCGAATTGGTGGATAGTAAACAACCATAAATTAAAGTTGGTAGATTCTAGGAATGTTCACGAAATAGCTATTAATATAATACAAAATTCATTAAACTTGAACGATAGGTTAATCAATTACTTTGCAGGACTTGCTCTATCCCTAATCTTTATCTTTTATCGTAATGTTGCCAAACAATTTGTCCATGTATTGGCGACAAATTTAGCAACTTTGAGAACCCATTGGACAAAATACACACCTATTTTTGTTATGACTGCTGGATTAAACAATGATTATAATGAAAACCAACCAAATCAACAAGTTGGTAATAATTCACATAAGTAACCATATTCAGTAGTTCTGTGTATAAATACATTTTTAAAGGAGATCAAAACACTTCTCTACTCTATGATAGAAGCAAATATGAAGCGGTTGTCCAAACGACCCAATCGAATAAAACAATACGATTTGTAATCAGTGAAAACCGTAAAATTTATGTAAATACCAACAATGATGATTTCATGGTCACTCCATCTTTGTACAAACCTTTGGTAAACGAAAAATTTCCTTCAAACAATACAGAATATATGTATAATGCAATTTATAGTAGACATTATGTCGTGAACCTTTCATGCTTCGATGGAATTCTGGGAATTTCTGCCATTTACGAGGATAAAGACCCAGTAGACATAGTAGTTGAGCCCGAAAATGACTATCGCGGGCAATATTACCATGGAATTATACTATTCAAAGCAACTCTATCCGATGTATACTATTTGAGCAAGTTCTTGGCAATGGCGCCGCCTGGGAAACACACATTGGTTGTAAAGATTGTCGATTCATTCACTGGAGATAGTGATATTATTTTCAGGAGATCTCGCAAAAATGTTCAACGAAAATAACGATTTCCAGGTTTATGATAATATTCAGAGGAACTTCATCGTCATATCAAATACTTCCCCCGAATTTCTAGATGATGGTTTACAATTCGAGGATAATGTAAACACTAAAATTTTATTCCGCAATAATACTATAACATCCAAAGACAAGTTGGTTTTAGATACCAAAAATTTGAAATTTACGACTGATTCATATGTGGATAATTTACAATACATTGAAGAAAATAAAGAGTTGTTCAAGTTCAATACTTCAGCCGCCCAAAACAATACCAATAAAGGAGACGTGGCCTATGTATATTGTAGTAATCAACAAAAATTGAGCTTGTTTGATTTGCAGTTAAATACAAATTTGGACGACGACACACTTATGATTATGATTTACTTTATACACAGGATCTCAATAGCTTCCTTCAATACCATATTGCGATTTATGGAAAAAAAAACCCAACTGCTTTTTATAACAAAGTCGTGATCGCAAGCATTACAGATCTGAAGAAATATAAACTAAATGCATATTATGATGAAATCCATCATTATGAAGGAATGTTAAACTATTTGTGTGTATCTAGTTCAAAGATAATTAAAAATATAATAGAAGGTAGTTCTGACAGTGTTTGTATCATGGGATTTTACTGTACAACTCATCAAATTGTTGTGTATGTTGATTCAATAACACAACCTATAAAACCAGCTGGCGATAATGTTATTTCCAATTCGAATACAGAATTTAATGGGGTAAACATGCTTGCTCATGTAAATAGATACACTGTTTTAACGTCTCCCTATATATATAAATATCTTTAGAATTTATATGCAATTAATACTCTCCACAACTCCAACAAAGAGTTTATAAGGGCAACAGAAACGAATCAAATATGTGTTTGCCACAATTTGTTCCACCCTTTCCCCGATTTCAATCTCGTAAAAGATAAACCATCTATGGTTTTTACACGCTGGGAGTCTACGGAATATGCTCCACCTTTAGGAATTATTTGGGTTAATATTTGTGCCAAATATGAAAATCCCACAGTGTGCGTATTTTCACAGTCTAAATACATCAGTCATCGCCCAAATGAATATTTTAATTCAAAAGAAGCTAATCCAATACAAATAAAAGAAAGAAAATAAACTAGAAGAAATCAAACAACATTACCCCTGTATTTATTTAGTACATTTGGGTAAAGATGGTATTTTAGAACCCTGTAAGATTATGTGAAAAATACAAAGCATTATTACAACTAAATTTTTATTCATCGACCTAAAAGAAGAAGGAATTATCAACATCGGTTCCTGATTAAAGTACACGTGTATGAAACCGACAAAGACTTGGAAGATATTTTACGCATTACTAATAACTTTTTTTTTTAAATTTAAGTAATTTTTGAGTAAAAGCATCATTGAGTTTTTACCTTTGTGGCAAAGTGGTAAGTTATGTTATATTCGAAGGCGCTCAGTTACAGTAAGAAATGGCAGTTGAAATATTAGCAGCTGCTGAAAGAGTTATACTATTTTCAACAACTTGATTGAAAATGCAAATATCTCAAAAACTAAAAGCACTACAACAACTGTCCCAAACAATAAATATGATGAACATAAAGGCAACTTGGAATTAAGAACAGAAGATTTACGAAACAACACATTCAATTGGCTAAATTTTTTCAAATGTATGGTCACACAGACACTCCTGACGATTATGTTTATGCAAATAACACAGGTAACTGTGTTAATAAAAATTATAATTGTATTGATGTTTTTAGCACATATTGCATTCATCTACACATGTTATTATTGAAATTTTAAAAAAATATTTTTTTTACTTTTACTGTGTCTCTGTGTGTGTGTGTGTG